>JAQMYF010000013.1:95295-111494 GCA_030014195.1 Neosilurus mollespiculum | reverse complement strand
TTTACTCCATAAATAGAGCTGGAAAGTAAATGGATCACTAAATCGAAAGCTTTGCCTTTCAGCTCTTCCCCCTCTACCCTCTCCCGCCCCTCTCCACCCCCTCCTCTCTCCTCCTCCTCTCCCATTCTCCTCTCTCTCTTCCCCCTCTCTCCTCTCCCTCCTCTCTTCCCCCTCTCCCCTTCTTCTCTCTCTTTCTCCTCTCCCTCCTCTCTCTTCCCTCTTCTCCTCTCTCCCCCCTCTCTCTTCTTTCTTCCACCACTCTTTTCTTCTTTCTTCCACTACTCCCCTTCTCCTCTCTTCCCCCTCTTCTCTATCTTCCCCTTCTCCCCTTCACCATCTCCCCTTCCCTTCTCTCTCTCTTCCTCTCTCCCTCGCCCTCTCTCCCCTTCTCCTTCTCTCTCTTCATCCTCCCCCCCTCTCTTCCTCTTTCTTCTCTCCCATTCCCCTCTTTTCTCTTTCTCTCTCTCTCTCCTGTGCTCCAGATGGACGAGGCGTGAGGAGGCAGATTTTTACCGTGTGGTTTCTACATTCGGGGTGGTTTATGATGTCCAGAGGCAGTGTTTTGACTGGTCTCAGTTCCGGGCCTTCGCTCGTCTTGATAAAAAGACTGATGAGAGTTTGGAGAAATATTATTACGCCTTTGTGGCCATGTGCAAGCGGGTGTGTCGGATGCAGGTCAGCGACTCAGGTACGGCTTCTCTTTTCTTAACACGCATCTCATGTCACTTTCTTCAGCTTATTTATTTATTTTTACCTTTTTGTGAATCTCTGCTGAGGCTAGCCGTCACCGATATCATCGAAAACTGTGGAAATTACTACAGATTTGTACTCATTATCTTCTGACTTGTTCATCTGAGTCTGGGTTAAAGTTCCTGGAACTATGTGTACTAGATGAGTGAGGTCCTGCACTGATCCCTCTCTTCTCTCTGCAAAATATTACTGTGTATCCCATCTTTATACACACACTCTGACTGCTGCCCAGGGTCATGACATCATGTGTTAAGTCTTTTGAAATTTATTGAGTAATTAAAACTCTAATGCTAATTTTAAGCTTTAAAAAATTGTGTTCTCATGATCAGGTGTTTTGCTGGCCAGTGAACTTTATAGGACCCAGACACGCCCATCATTCTTCAGAACCTTAAAAAACAAAGCTGTTTAGATTTAAAAAAAAAAAAAAAAAAAAAAAAATTACCCATGGTGCACTTGGCTGTATGTTCCTGTGAGTGATGTTTCAGTGTCGGTCCTGCAGTGTTTGATGGGAACAGAAAGTAATGGCATTCCCTGTTTCCCGGCAGAGCTGGCTGACCCGACGCTGATCATCGACCCCATCACAGAGGAGCGAGCCTCCCGCACTCTGTACCGTATCGAGTTACTGCGGAGGATCAGGGAGCAGGTTCTGCCCCACCCCAAGCTGGAGGAGAGACTCCGCCTCTGTCGTCCCAGTCCCGACCTCCCGGCCTGGTGGGAGACAGGAAAACATGACCGGGACCTTCTCCTTGGAGCGGCCAAGCACGGTGTGAGTCGCACAGACTACCACATTCAGAACGACCCAGAGTTTAGCTTCCTGCAGGCACAGCACAAGTTCCTCCAGAGCCGAGGAGCTGAGACGACCCAGACCTCTAACACTGTCTGCGCCGTGGATCTGATTAAAGAAGAGCAACTGAATGATGAGGTCAACCACGATGCTGCAGAGAAAATGGACACAGAGGAAGTGAAAGAGGAGAAATCAGAAGCTGCCTCACCCAAACAGGAAGTGAAGACTGAAGAGGAAGAGAAGAATCAAGACGAGGAGAAGATGGAGAGAGAAAATGGAGCTGAAGTGAAGAGTGAAGAAAATCAAATAGTTCAAATCTGCGAAGAGGAGAACATCACCGAGTCAGAGGACACACCCACACTTCCCGTTCCTGTCGACAGAGACGCAACCAAAGAGGAGCAGCAGAACCCGACAGCTACGGAGAACCACAATCCCAACCCTGAGAAGACTTTTGGAGATGATGAGGAGGAGGAGGAGAAGATGGATGAAGATGATAAATCAGAGAAATCTTCACAAGCAGAAGGTAAAATGCTGCAAATCTTTAACGGCCAACAGCATCTATCACCTGTTTCATGCATCACCTGTTTCATGCATCACCTGTTTCATGCATCACCTGTTTCACCAGATTAATAACCTCATTAATTCTTCACTGTTTGTGTTTAATATTTAGTAGAAATACATGAATAAATACTGAAGTGGCGTGCACGCGGGAAGCGATTCGTCATGACTTGACGTTTATTGAACAACGTGAAGGAGCGGGTACAGAGTTAGATTTGGCCCAGCTTTCAGGTGATGTGACTGAAGTGACTACCAATCACAGTGAAGCAAAGCCATTGACTGACTGACTGACAGATGCTGTGAACGCTGTGTTTCCTGTGTTTAATTATTCCTACCTCAAAACATTCACTGATCATCATCATCATCATGCCTCATTAACACTATTATACACTTCAGTCTGAATAAGGACAATAATCTCAGACATCGTGAACTATCCTGATACTGCTCACAGTTTCACTCAGACGTTTGGGGGGGGCAATTACATAAGATGCTTAACAAGTTAGCCGGGCCTCTAACGTCCAGGTGACGAGCAAATCACTTGGTGTGTGTGTGAGCCTAGCAAAAAACAACGTTTAGCAGCTGAGCAACAAGTGAATCACTTCCTGTGTGTCTGCCCTTGAGAGGTGTTTTTGTTCTGTGCCTCAAACACAAACATGCTGATTACACTTTGGTATTAGACTTTAAGGTTGTTATTATTGTTTTTATTATTATATTTACATGTTGATCTTTCACATTAGTGTTATTTTTAACTTCCTGTATCCGTTAGCTGGCGCATCGTCCGACAGGAAGAACTTTGATGAGGAGAGTAACGCCTCCATGAGTACAGCACGAGATGAGACGCGCGATTATTTCGGCATGGATGATCTCGAGCCCTCTGTGTCTCAGACGTTTGGGGAACGAGCCGGGTTCTCCTTCTGGCCCAAGGTAAAAACAGGAAGCACTGAATGTTCCTGCAGTTGTTCACAAAGTACTCAATTTTACTTTACAACTGCAAACCAGTACAGCGTTCAGGGACACATGACTGTTTAAAGGACTAGCAATTCTCCAATCATTCATGTAAACACACACACACACACACACACACTCCCTCACTCTGCTGGGTGTGTATTACAGGACCGCTTGATGATTAATCGGATGGACAACATTTGTGAAACGATCATCAAGGGCAAGTGGCCATCCAATAGAAGGCAGTTCTTTGACTTGCCTGGCCCGTTGCCTGGATATGGTGCCATGGCAACGGACAGCCCTGTACCCAGGAGGAGCATGGGAGATTTCCCCATGATGAATCAGAGCAGCTACAGCGGGAGTGATGACATCACCATGTCACCACAGGTCAATAAGGCAAGTCTCTCTCTCTCACACACACACACAGTTACTGGTCCCCCCCCAATTGCTTCCCTTCTAGTCACAGTGCCTCCATCTGTCCTCCAGTACCCAGAATTCTGTTCTTCACCCTAGAGAGATTGTTTCTCACCGTAAATGTAACTAAATCAGTATAAATCTGAACAGGTGTATAGAATCCACACTATCCACGTCACCCAGTTCCTTTCACTCTGCTTCCTCTCAAATGTTCCTCATCACCTCTGATTCACTCAGAACTTTAAATATTTTAAATTAACATACAAATTATATGAAGTTCTAAAAATGTAGCTGTGAGCGTGTGTGTTAGTCTCTGTATAAATATTCATGAATAGAATAAACCGTGGATAAATTTCTGCTGCATTTGTCAGACTGGATCTTGTAGAAGATGATAGTGCGGTACTGACCTGTCAGGACTTTAATCACTCTTCATTCTCAGATCCACAGTACGGCTCCGTTTATCATCAGATTTAGAGCAGCAGTGTGTAGGGTTTGGTGCCCTCTGCTGTCTGGAACCTGAGCTACAGTTAAACATTAACAGGTTTTTGCCCTTTGGACAAACTCCACCCAGCTTTTAACAACCTACTCTATATAAGCCATCGCTGTTGTTTATTTCCGTTTATTTCTGACGCATGTGCTTTGACTAGTAGGCAAAAAAACGCGCTCGCTGTGCCGGCCAGGCTGTGATATTTACAAATATATACTGTCATACTTTTCGATTGTTTGTTATTTAGTTGAAATTTATTTTATTTGTTTTTAAAATATGAATGGAAGTAATAAATCTAGTTCACGTTATTTTCCTGAATATAAGAAAGGATATATTTAGCACGTCCGCCTCACAGCAAGAAGGTTCTGGGTTCGACTCCCGAGCTCGGGCTGTTTCTGTGTGGAGTTTGCATGTTCTCCCGTGCTTGTGTGGGTTTCTTCGGGGTACTCCAGTTTCCTTCCACAGTCCAAAAGCATGCATAGTAGGCTGATTGGCTGTTCCAAATCACCCTAGGTGTGAGAGTGAATTGTCGTGTGTGTGTGTGTGTGTGTGTGTGTGTGTGTGTGTGTGTGTGTGTGTGTGTGTGTGTGTGTGTGTGTGTGTGTGTGTTGCCCTGCGATGGCCTGGCATGCTGTTCAGGGTGTACCCCGCCCTCACCCAGAGTCGGCCGAGATGGGCACCAACCTCCTCGTGACACTTATTAGGATTAAGTGGCTTAGAGAATGAATGAATGAATGAATGAAAGGATATGAAGATAAACTGCACATGGGGGATGTGTCTTTTTCAGACCCATACAGTGTAAAGGGTTGACTGTCTGTAGCCAAATGAATTGTGGAACTGCATGATACTTAAACTGTTAAGTTGCAATGCATGAACATCAGATATATAAAACTGGTAGGCATGCTGTCGAGATTACATTCGTCTTTTTACCTACCAATATGGCTCCCGCACCGGTTGACCTCACTTGTGATGTCATCGCAGTTGCTTCTATTTAGACTGTTTCTGAAAGCAGATGGGCAGAGCCAACTTTTGTACTGGGGGAAAAAGTATGCAGAATCATACACTAGCTCAGGACACTAAGCTGTAAAATTCAAAACCAAGTTTTGTCCCCATCATGATGTTCATTGTGTGTGTACAGGACGAGGCTCTGAGTCTGTCTGTTCCTCGCCAGCGGAGACGCAGGAGGAGGAAAGTGGAGATCGAGGCTGAGCGAGCCGCTAAACGGCGTAATCTGATGGAGATGGTCGCACAGCTTCGTGAGTCTCACTCTGCAGAGGGTCAAGCTCAAGCAGTGGACCTCACCAAAGCTTTGCATGGCCTAGCTCCTTCCTCTGCCTCCTCTTCAGTGTTCCCCAGCACCATGGCTTCCCCGATGGAGCTGCTGCATGCTGCTGGAGCCTCCAGAGCCAACGGAGCCACACTGGAGGCCGAAATTCCCACACGGAGGAGGAGAGGACGAAGGAAAAACGTCGAGGGCCTCGAGCTGCTCTTCATGGGCAATAAGAGTTCACAGCACAACACGGTAAAACCTTCAACCTTTCCTCGCAGGGTTTTATTCCGAATGTGTTGTACCGAATCCTTGAACACCACCTCTGTGCTCGGAGAAATAATCGCTGCTGCATGACTGCACTAACACTTCTGCTAGCAGGTCTTCACTGCACGTTATATCATCTCGCGTTTCCTTCGCCTTTACAGGAAGATTCAAACAGGACCAAAGTTTTTGTTGACGGGGGTCACGTGCAGGTACCGAGACCCGTTCCACCTCCTGCACAGAAAGAGGAGGGCGAGCATCTGAAAGCCGAGGATGGAGCCAGCACTAAAGACCTGCAGGAGTGGCTCAGACAACATCCCACCTACACCATGGATGTGCCTGGATACATACCAGTGAGTGATTATTTCACAGGGAGGGACTGAGGGACACGAGGATCATCTTATCATTCACATTACAGAGTGCAGCAGCTGGTTATGGTCCGGGGCGGGACGGGAGAAACGTCTGGGTGAGAGTTAGTACAGTTAGAGTTGATTTCATACAGTCTCACTCAAGGTGTGTGTGTGTGTGTGTGTGTGTGTGTGTGTGTGTGTGTGTGTGTGTGTGCAGAAGAGTGAGGAGCTTCTCCTTGCGCAGCTGGGTAAACCGAAGCAGAAGAGACATCGGTGTCGAAACCCAAACAAGATCGACATCAACACACTGACAGGGGAGGAGAGAGTACCTGTGGTGAATAAGAGGAACGGCAGAAAGGTACCCGGACGCCACTCCTTCATTGTTCTGGTGCTGCTTTTACCTCCTTCTCAGTGTAACACCAGTTCTGTTATGGTGCAGATGGGGGGCGCTATGGCTCCTCCGATGAAGGATCTGCCACGGTGGCTGTCTGAGAATCCGGAGTTCGCCATCGCTCCAGACTGGACAGACATCGTCAAACAATCGGTGAGTTCATGTGATGGTAAACACCAGAATAAACATCAAAATATCCTAATCACCTCTTAAAGTGGGATTAGTTAAGCTTTAGCTGCACATCGTCCCCAGGAAATCTGTATCAGAGAGGGTCCGACCTGTCCTGAAACTGTTTCCCATCAGGCATCTCTTCAGTACGAGTGTTTGTTTATCACGCAGTCGACTGAACCAACTTCAAATCTGAAACTCCCCAACATCCAAACACTAAATGAATCCGGCTCTCCACCAATCAGCACCATCGTACTAGCATCTTCCTAACAACAGATGAGTTCTGTTTACACCGAGTCGTGTGTGTGTGATTCTTCTCATTGGTTTAGTGTTATATGATGGTGGAATCCTTCTGGGATTCTGTAAGTAGTGAGAGGATTCTGGGAGTGAATTTGGATCATAAGGAAATACCCTGAACAACCACAAAACTGATTGAAAATCAGTAAAATAAGTGGAGATTTCTATTGTTTTACACCAACGTGGACACGGAACCCTTTCTTACACAAGTATTATATCACGGAGAGATGGTGTTTATAGATACTTGAACTTGGTCATGTGGTAGATTTTGCTTTGAAGGATGTATTTTTGGCGACATCACATTTTCATCCAGGTTTGCATCGCATTTCATTTCATCCAGGTGCGCCACTTACTGTGGCTCTCACTCAACACGACCTCTTTACTTAATCCGTTTTATACTGCAGCGGCTCACATATAATGATATAATAAAAAGGATCAGTGTTAAAATTATTAGTGTTAATGCTACCAAATAACTCGATTGGCGTGATCTGATTGGTCCACGGTCAGGGCATTAAAAAACATTATTCCGAGTGGATGATGGATCTCATGGAGCAGGCGGCAGCGTCATTATCACGCTTTAAAATAAACCGTTTGTCTGATTGTCTTGTTTTTCTTTGTAGTATATTCTAAAATCTGAAAAGGGCTTATAGAGAAGCCGTTAGTCAACACTTATGCACTCGGAGTTCACCTGCATCTGTCATGATTTTTAGAAAAAATCCAACGACTCCGTGCCACCTCACCTTGAGGGAATAAATGTTAATTATCACACTGTTGTCCGATCAGAGTGAACCGGTAAGACACCAGGATTAACCCAGTTATTACCCCAGGATAAATCTCCATGGTAACTTCTGTTCTTCGAATTTCTTGAAGCAGATTCAAGTTTGATATTTGGTTGCTTAATCTGAGTGATTAAATTTGATTTTGCAGGGTTTCCTCCCCGAGTCCATGTTCGACCGCCTCCTGACCGGTCCGGTGATTCGAGAGGAGGGGGGCCGGCGCCGAGGGCGAAGATCGAAATCTGAGATTGCTAAAGCAGCGGCAGCTCAAGCGTCTCTATCTGCAGCTTCTTCGGCCTCTACCTCAGGCGTGAACCCCTTCCTGCTAAATGGACTGTTTGGGGGAATGGACCTGAGCAGCCTGCAAAACCTACAGAACCTTCAGAACCTGCAGCTTCTTATGGGTTTATCCCCTAATCTGGGTGCGGGAGCTGGGGATAGCAAGAACGCTGCCACTATGCTGCCACTCATGCTGCCTGCCATGGGGGCCTTGCCCAATGTCTTTGGCCTCGGGGGGCTTTTTGGGGGCAACGTGGCGGCTGCTGCTAACATAAACACGAACATCACGGCTACTTCAGAGTCTGAGGAGACAAACAAAGACGGATCACCCAAGGAGGAAGGGGAGGAGAAGAAGGAGGATGCAGAGAAACCCGCCGAGACCGAGTCGAGCGATGCAACTGCCACCACTGCAGCCAATCTTTCTGCCAATCCTCTGGCGTTTAACCCCTTCCTGCTCTCCACCATGGCTCCCGGACTTTTCTACCCCTCCATGTTCCTGCCCCCCGGATTGGCTGGATTGGGGCTGCCCGGCTTTACTCCAGCGGCTCTCACCGAGCTTCAGAACGCGATGAGCGGTGCTTTAGGAGGCGCTACAGAGGAGAAGGAGGCGAATAAGGAGACGATGCAGAAGGAGGAGACGGTGAAAGCCCGCAGCACTCTGGAGAACAGCGACTCCGAGGAGGGCGAGAACAAAACGGAAGATCTGACCGGCGCGGCCGAGGAACAGGACTCTGTGGAGGCGGAAGAGGAGGAGGATGACGAGGAAGAGGAGGACATTGGAGATGATGACGACGAGTGACTGAAGTGACTAATCCACCTGAGTGACTTTCTGCCTTTTTTTACCCTGAGGGCTTTTTAAAGACGAACTCACTGAAGTCCAAACACGGAAAGTTTTATCTGATATTTGGTTTAGTTTTGTTGACAGATAAACAGTACCATGATGAGGGAACACAACGATGATGTCTGTGCAGGACTCCAGCATAGCGCGCACACACACACACACACACACACACACACACACACACACACACACACACACACACACACACACACACACACACACACAGTAGTGGGGATGTGGATGAGGGTTTGTTGCCGGTGCTGTTGTTGTGTAGGAGAGGATGAAAGGTCCTGACCCGGTTAGAATCCGAAGGTTCTGATAGTGCTGTGCTGCTTCTTTCTGTTGAATTGATGTTTTATGTTTTTCTCTCTCTGCTGGTGTTCGATGTTCTGAACGGTGAGTGGCGTCTGGATGAGGACAGTTCAGTGGTGTTCAGTTTGATACGCATTTAAACAGCCACTCTCTCCAAGCTGCTGAAAAAGAAAAATGAGGATTTAGATTTTGTCGTACTGTTCTGCTGACGGAAGAAGTTCTCACATATCAAAGCGTACACTCGGACTGTTCAAGTCTCTCACACTGACAATCTATACGGGTGAGGAGACGCTCGGCCTGTGGAGACAGCAATAACCGAAGGCAGCTCCTGAATGTTCTACTTTACCACAGTGTGCGTGTGTGAGGGGTGGGGGGGTGGGGGACTGGTGGAGGTGTGAGTGAGGGGGTGGGGTTTCAGAAAACAGACGTGTCATGAATTATTGCGGTCGAATTGTCTGATGCGGATCTCCACGTTGATGCACTGGTGTAAGGATGAAATCAGGTACCTTTATGGATTTGAATGGACTTTTTGTTACTGTAGCCACCAAGCTGAACAGCATTACCTCAATTCTAAACTAGCCTTGAAGTTTACAGACAAACGTTGTACATTTTTTTTTTTTTCCTTTATCTTTTCTCTCTTTATTTTTCCCTTTTTGTTTTTTTGTTTTGTTTTTTTTTTTTTTGGAATCATGTATGATGAATTGTAAATGGCTGCCAACTGTAGTAATGATGCTTTTAATAAAAGTGACTCATGATATTCACTTAGAAGCCAAACATTGAGTAATTAATTAATCATATTTCACCACATCGTCTAAAGTCATTCAAACAGAACCATAAATAAATACCAGAGAACTAATAAAGGGGCGTTTCACCGCAGTATAAAACCTTCAGCCCAAAATACATTGGTGAGCTGCAGCACTGAGTGAAATCGAACATTACTGGTTTCGTACACAGACGATTGTTTGTTTAGGTTTTTGTGTATTGTACAAATTCATAATTCACCTCAGAATCATCAGGAATCATCAGGAGGAGATGCAGCGGCTGTATTTTGGGTATTCCTTATGTACTTGGATAAGTATTTGTTTCTTGGGGGAATGTAACCACCATATATGAATCATGTATTTTGTCCTCAGTGATGTTATAACCCAGATGAAGATCTTCACTGTAAGGTGTGTTTCCTACCTATTCTGGTTTCTACCAGTTTAACCACCTGAACACTGATAAACATGTCCTTAAAGAACGAGAGATATTAATACATTTCCACATTCAGCAGTCATCTAAAGTTTGAGTTGAGAGCGGAACACCAACCTTGGAACAAACACCAGAGAATCTTTGAAGAGTGAAATGAAAATACTAACATAACTTATTAAAACAAAGCCCTACTGCAAGAGTAAATACCTCACATGTGAGTCCCATAACTCTTCCAGTATCATCTAAAGTCATGAGTATAACGGCGACCTTGACCAGAGCCTGATGGTACACTTTGGGTCCAAACTACCCAACAGCTCTGTTTTGTATCTGATTCTTTCCCCGGACCTCTATTTTTGGATTGTTTATTGCCGCAAAACATGCATCTCTTCACTATTACTGGGTTCAGACACATTTTTGGAAAATTTTCTGTCACAAGCTCTTTTAAACCCGGTACATAGAGCACATCTTTCCTCCTTCACTTTCCATCATGACTCTTCCATGACCCTGGTGTTCGCCTCTGGTAGGATACGAGTTCTGTTCTTTGTTTTCGGGAACTTTGCGATTATCATTGAGTCCAAGTTCCCGGTTTAATCTGTGCTCTTGCAGTGTCTCTCATATGAATGTCGCCTTCCTTCATCTTCAAAGCATCAAATAGAAATTTATTATCTTCTGACTTGTCCCAAGATTTTCCCACTGTACCTGCTGTACTGTGAAAAATTTGATTGTCTCTCTGATCACAGCATTTAAGATCTAGCAACTTATCTTTCACTTGTGGGAGCGGAATTCTAGGGCAGATATTTTCCTCCTTTAACTGGGAGTTGTGCACTGGGAGTTGTGCACTGGGAGTTGGGCGTTGACGTCGGATGCCATTTTGGCAATTTTAGTGTTTAAACTTTCAAACTTGGTTCATCTGCTTTATTTCATTATGTACACCAGTCAGAATGGTGTTTGTACTAGAGTCACCTGAATCTTTTCCAATAGCACGGATTCTGAGGGGTCCGTTGTTGTCCTCGGACAGGGTTTGTCGAGTCGTGGGTCCGGAGTTGGATTCAACATCACCCGACGCGATGACCAAAGCTGCGAACGAAATCTCAGCGATCTTGAAATGGAACTGCCACTTATCCTGATCCCACAGATAAATGAACCTTTTGCTCTCTTCAGTTGTAAAAATGAAGCTTTGCTCGGTGTTGGGCAGAAGAAATACCCATTTTGACAGAAGTGAAATTAACACATCCATTTGAAGACAAATACAGAACAGAAGAAACTCAACAAAATGTTCAGTGATGCAGATATGACCTGGAGAAACCTGCTGAAAGAGAAGAAACCCCAGACTCAAAAGTCTGTGTTGGGGAGCAGGTTTAACCTGCACTGTTAACTGAAATATCTCATAACCTGTTTATATACATTTCGATATAAAATCCTCTTCACGGCTGCAGCGCAAAGATGATTTAAGAGTTTACACACAGAACAGCAGGCGTGTTCGTACGAGTCGATACTGAGTGGAGAGACGACTCCGAATGTTTACAGACCTCTGCCAGTCTGTAACTTTGTCCCCAATTTCTGCTACTTGACCTTGTTCCCATGAACTGAGGATGGATGGAAGCAACAAGAATTAAACCCTTTTTCCCCTCAAAACGTCTGTTTTTTACTATTTAGACTTAAATATGAACGTTATGGATACATCTTAAATTTAAGGTGTTGATAGTACTGGTTTTGTATTTAAACTGGTCCTCATGTGGGAGGGTAGCGAAGACCACAGCAGTGGATTTTATACTTTTCCTCAACAGATTACTTTTGCATGCAATGACAGAAATGTTATTCTTTACACCATACATCTGAGAAGATGAGCCTCATTTTATAAAGTTCATTTTCTGAAATATTAACATATATTTAAAAGTAGAAAAGGATCAACAAAAGGATGATTTCTGGATGCATCATGCAGGTGGGGTTCATTTTGAATGGATGTTTATTATTTAATACACACAATCTTACACGCTGTACTACAGTCATTTATGAGTTAACGAGTTAATATTATTTACCATTGTAGAAAATTACGCATCAGTACTTTTCCTTTAGTTGCAGATGATTGTGTGAGGATTGAGTGAATCCTTTCACACATCAGATTGTGTCTGTAACTGGCAGACGGCGTATCTGAACAAGCTACCAGTTATTAGTCGCTCCAGATGAGTCCATAGTCTCAAAATGTGGCCAGTTTTAATACTTCCGTTTCTTGAGATATACGTCCAATACAATTTAGGCTTTTCACAGCAACATATTTATTGCACAGAGACTAAATCAAGACTTTTCAAAACTTTGCTTTTGCATGAAATAATCGAAATATGGTATAAGTTCGCATTTGGGGTGTTATTTATGAATGATTACAAGGACATACTGAAGACATTTTTTAATAAAACATGCCCTCATGGATAAAACTGCACTTTATATACATTAAAACATATTGGATTATTCATTTACATGGTTAGACGTTAAACGGATTATTGATCCAGAAAATAAAGTTGCACAAAATTTAAATATCGCCAAATTTCGGTCAAAATGTGCAAAATTGAAGGGGTCTGGGAGACCACTCAGACTTACTTTATAGGCCTGAAACTTTTACTGTTTTTTTTCTTTTCTCATCAAAACTCCTAAAATAAGAGGGAACGCGAAGAAAGCTTCTGGTCCAGACTAAGCAACAGGAAGGGTACTTAAAGCATGCGCAGATCAACTAGCAGAGGGTTTTCACCACCGTCTTTAACCTCTCGCTTCTGCAATGTGTGGTTCCCACCTGCCTCAAGAGAGCAACCATCATTCCATTGCCTAAGAAGAGCACAGTGAGTTGCCTGAATAACTATTGCCCAGTTGCCCCAACCCCAATCATCACCAAATGTTTCAAGAGACCCATCTCACATTAAGGCTGCCATCCCTGCTGACTTTGATCCTCATCAGTTTGCAAACAGGTCAACAGAGGATGCCATCATTACAGCCCTCACACACTTGGACAGCAGTACCTCCTGTGTTAGGATGCTGTTCGTAGACTTCAGCTCCTCTTTCAATAAAGTTCTACCAGATAAACTGGCTCAGAAGTTGGGCAACCTGGGCCTGGGGAGCTCACTGTGCACCTGGATACTGGACTTTCTTAGCAACAGACCTCAGAACGTCAGGATAGGAGACCACATCTCCTCCACTCTCAACTAGAACACCACAGGGGTGTGTCCTCAGCACCCTCCTCTTCTCCCTCTTCACACACGACTGGTCCCCAATTCACACCAGCAACACCATCGTCAAACTCGCCGACAACACCACCGACATAGGTCTGATAACAGGTAACAACGAGGCAGCCTACAGGAAAGACTGCGGCGATGGGGCGACAACAATAACCTGGACCTTGACACAAGATGATAATGCACTTCAGGAGATGTAAACAAACTGAGCACTCTCTATACTGATGGAGAGGAGGTAGAGAGGATGGAGTGCTTCAAGTTTCTTGGAGTCCTCATCTCTGCTGACTTCACCTGGACCACAAACATCTCTCACCAGGTGGGGAAGGCACAACAAAGGAAGTACTTCCTCAGAAAGCTCCGACAGGCCCACCTACCCTGACCCCTCCTGACAAACTTCTACCGCTCCGCCATCGAGAGCCTCCTGACCTACAGCTGTACAGTGTGGTTCAACAGCTGGTACTGCAGAGGACAGGAAGACCCTGCAGTGAGTGGTGAGGATGGAAGAGCGGGTAAATAGAACTACACCACACTCTGGACGCCCCCTTTTCTCCCCTCTCCCCTCCGGAAAAAGGTACAGGACACTAAAACAAAAACTAACAGGTTTTAGAACAGCTTTTACCCACAAGCTGTTAAATGTGCTGTGGATGTGTATGTGGATAGATGTGTGTTTATATGTGCATTTATGTAAATGCATATAGATAGCTTTGTGTTTATACTTCAGTTATCCTTTGTGCACTTTTATAATTGCTGCTAAACTGATTTTCACTGTTCATGCAACAGCTGACAATAGAGATTTCTTTATCTTTAATATATACCTGAAAACAAACACTACCAATTTTAGCTGCTATTTACATATTTAACCACTAGGGGTCACTATTTCAAAGCATGGACCTCCCTCAGACATGATTTAATGTTTAATTTCACACAATGATTTGCTTAAAGTCTTTATATCTGAGTCCAAATTCAAAACAGAGTTCCAGGAACCCGTGTGTGTGTGAGAGAGAGAATCTCCATTGTTTATGGAGTCATGACTAGCTGTTGTGGTGTTCTGATGATTTGTGTGCTGCTGTTTTTAATCCTGAACTCTAACAGTCTCTCTCTATATGTTTCCGGGTGCCAGACAGAATTTCTCAGTATTTTTATCATTCAGTAATGTGTCAAAACAGGGCGGCGCAGTGGTCAGCACGTCCACCTCACAGCAACAAGGCCCTGGGTTTGATTCCCAACTGCGGGTGTTTCTGTGTGGAGTTTGCATGTTCTCCCCGTGCTTGCATGGTTTTCCTCCAGGTACTCCGCTTTCCTCCCACAGTCCAAAAACATGCACAGGATAATTGTCTGTTCCAAATCACCCCTAGGTGTGAGTGTGACGGCCTGGTGTGCTGTTCAGGCTGTACCCCGCCCTCGCACAGTTGGCTGAGATGGATGCCAGCCTCCCCGTGACCCTAATTAAAAATGAACTTTATTAAATTTATATAGCACTCATTATAATCAAAGAGTTCAGTGGCTCGAGAAATAATGTGTTTTGAGTTTTTTCTTGAAACTTTCGAGATTGTCTGTCTATCGTGCGAACATCAACCGGTAGAGCATTCCAAAGTACTGGTGCCATCACTTCGAAGCCTCTATCGCGAATGTTCTTTTTTTGGTTGTATTTCTGCTTCAGGGTAGGAGCCAGAGTGTTTCACCCAGAATACCGTGTCGTCCGAACGTTCGTTGGTATTGATAGCAAGTCTTTAATGTACTGCAGAGCATAGTTGTTCAATGCCTTCCATGTTAGTAGATTGATCTTATACCAGCATCTGAATTGTATAGGTAACCAGTGGAGCTGGAACAGGCAGAGTCTTGCACTGGCTTATCCATCTCTTATCTAAGATAACTTTAGCAGCATAGCTCTGCATATTTTGCAACATTTTTACGGCATTTTCTGGACGTCCAGCAAACAGCGAGTTGCAATAGTCTAAGTGGGATGGTACGAGTGCACAACAAACAGCTTTGGAGGACTACATGTTTAAAATAAACTACATGTTTCAGTTTATTGATATTCATCACTGCAGTCCTACACTTCTGTTTAACTGTTCTGCATGCTGAATTTCATCTTCACACACGAGGATGCTTTGAGTCTGGAGTTTAGCGAGTTGTTCGCTGCCACCAAACATCACTAACTCAGTCTTTGTTGTAATAATTTTGAGGTGATTGTTGAACATCCAGATCTTGACATCCTTCAGTATATTTCCCATCTCGGTCACTGCTCTTCTTTCATCTGTGTTTGTAAAGGCATCACTGTGGTGCATTTCCAGTTATCCAAAAATACGCCAGTGGTAATTGACAAATTTATCAGTTTTGAGAGTTCTGGAAGTAAAATGTCACGGTGTTCACTGATGACCTTGGCGTATCCTGTCTCTGTTGCAGTGAGTTGGTTTGGCAGACCTGATAATCTCAAGGACTTCCTCATTTGACAAATGTGTGAATGAAAGCACCTAATATTTGCACTGGGTTTGCAGAGTTTCTACACTGTCATGCACAAACTCATTCCTAATTTTTCTATCCTTGTCATGAAAGAAGGCTGCAGAATCATGTGCCAGTTGCTTTTCAGATGTATGGTCCAGAAGTTTGACTTCAGTGTTCTGACCTGAGAGGGCACTCAGCAACAAGCAAAGCTTCTTTGCATCACCATCGTAGTTTGTTTAATCTCTCACTGAGCATGAAGATCCATATGGGCTGCTGGTGATATAAATTTTTGCTGCAGTTATTTAGGACTTACAGTTGTGGTAAAACCAACCGGACTACATGTTGGACTGTAATGCAGTTTTCTTATATGGTTTGTATTTTTCAGTTTCACCCAAATGAGGATGGGTTCCCTCCTGAGCCTGGTTCCTCTCAAGGTTTCTTCCTCGTGTCAACTGAGGG
>JAQMYF010000013.1:85774-93558 GCA_030014195.1 Neosilurus mollespiculum | reverse complement strand
GTGCTGAACTGGCCTGCCTGCAGTCCAGATCTTTCACCTATAGAGAACATTTGCAGCATCATTAAACGAACAATACGTACAAAGACGACCACAAACTCTTCAGCAGCTGGAAACCTGTATCACGCAAGAATGGGACCAAATTCCAACAACAAAACTCCAGAAGCTCATAACCTCGACGTCCAGATGTCTTCAAACGAAAGAGGAGATGCTACACCGTGGTAAACAGCACGAAATTTTAAATGAGCTCATTTTGTGCATAAAGTTGTAACATTTCTCAGTTTAAACATTTATGTTATCTATGTTCTGTTGTGAATAAAATATTGGCTGATTTGATTAGAAAGTCTTGTAGTTTTCATTTTATTCAAATTTAAAGAACGTCCCAACTTTTCTGGAATTCATCTTGTATAAGGTATATAAATACAGGAATAAACAGTTTAAGTATTTAAATTATTCCGGACATTTAAGTTTGTAGTCATATGAAGTCACTAATGCTTGTAGACAAGCAGTGAAAAATAAATAAAATACAGCAGTGTGATTTAGTATGTAACCTGTACTGTCATCTTCATATTCAGTTCCCTCTAAAATATATTTTTAAAAATCAGTGTTGGGGCAAATCAAAAATCTGAAATGAAACACATTAACTTCAGTTAAACAGTTATATTACACTGTAAAGAAAGAAAAACAGTTTAGTATTAAAAGAATTCACCTGATTCTACTGTTGTTTCTGGTGTGTCTTCTGTTCAAAACACATTTACGGGTTAAAAGTCATGCAAGAGGGACTCACACATGAACAGCATCATCAATACCATCATTAACACGTGTTAAGGAGTGATGAGGTGTATTTAACTAGTTTCACCTGCATTTCTGTGTAATGTTTACTAAGCTCTGAATGAGTGGGCTAAACAGACGCCAGTAGCTTCACAGTGTTTATTTTCTTGGAGAGCTCACCTGACCTGCCTGTGTCACGGTTAAAACATTTTATAAAACACTTTTAGTTTGATGTACTTTGTTTCAGTGTAGTATTTAATAAAGCTGTTATACAGAGCTAAAGAGACGCTCTTGACGCTCTTGTGCACCTGCTTGTGCGTGGAGCCCACCTGCATCCGTCATGATTTAAAAGATTAAAAAATAAAACATAAAAATTTGGTTTCAATGTGTTTTTTTGGTTGTTCCCATGTAGGATATACTAAAACAATCATTTGCCTCAGGCTCGTGTTCTGCAAATAAATTATATAGATATTATTTTGAAAACATTATTAAATGGAACTGAAGGACTGCCTCAATACAGATATCAGTATCATTATGACTCCAAGCTTATTTACTTATTAAACTTCTGATATCAGGTGCTACTGTGTGACATCATCCAAGCACATGTTACTGTTCAAATGAACAGGCAACATCAGAGACCTGTAATCTGAAGATATTTTTAAGTACCGATCAAAGTAAAGCAGTGTTTACAGGTGGTGTATTTAAAAAGGTGAAAGAAGACTTTAACAGGATTCCTACCCTGCTCTTCTTCAGCAGCATCAGGCTCTTCTGCTAAGGCCTCTTCAGTCACTTCCTCATCTCCAGCCTCTACAAATGGGGCAGGTTCTGCTACAGTTTCTTCAGCAGGTGCTACCTTCTCCACTGGCTCTTCTGATGGGGAAAGCTCCTCCACTACTTTCTCAACAGGAACCACCTCTTCTTCTACTCTTTGCTGATCAACTGAAGCTGCTTCTTCCGGTACTTCTTCCATTGCAGCTGCAAGTTCTTTAAGGGCCTCTTCATCAACATCTTCTTCACCAAGAACTACTTCTTCTAGAGGAACACTTTCTTCAAGTGGTACACCGTCTTCTGTCTCCTCAACAGAAAATAACTCTTCTACAGCCTCTTCAACAGGGGCAGCTTCCTCAGTAGCTTCCTCAACTGGAGCCATTTCCTGCACAGAAACTTCATCAGCAAGGAGAGCTTCAATGACCTCTTTGGCAGGAGCAGGTTCCTCAACTGCTTCCTCAGCAAGGGCAGTTTCCTCAACTGGCTCATGAACCTCTTCTTTAGCGGGGGCAGGTTCCTCAACTGCCTCTTCAACCACTTCCTCAGCAGTAACAAGTCCATCAACTGACTCTCCAACCTCGTCCTCAACAGGGGCAGCTTCATCAACTTCCTCTGCTTCCTCATCAGGAACAGGTTCCTCAACTGCCTCTTCATTCAATTCCTCATCAGGAACAGGTTCCTCAACTCTCTGTTCATCTGCTTCCTCAGCAGGAACAGGTTCCTCAGCTGCCTCTTCAATCTCTTCTTCAACAAAGACAGATTCTTCAACTGGCTCTTCTTTTACTTCCACAGAAATGTTATCTGATATTTCTGGATCATCCTCCACAACCTCAGGCTCTTCTTCAGGAACCTCTTCTTGTTCTTCCATCAGTGATTGTTCATCCTCCTCCTCCCCTGCCTCAGGCTCCTCCTCCACTGCCTCAGGCTCCTCCCCTTCCGCAGGCTCCTCCTCCACTGCCTCAGGCTCCTCCTCCACTGCCTCAGGCTCCTCCTCCACTGCCTCAGGCTCCTCCTCCACTGCCTCAGGCTCTGTGGAATTTAATTTAATTTTCTCAATGTCAAGTTTAAGTTAACATCCTTATGTTAATTTGTGCTTAAATGATTATCATTCAGAATCTTTATCTTTATCATCTCAAGATCAATGCGACCTGTGATTCATACCTGGAGTAAACTGAGCTGTTTCTTCAACTTTAGAAGCGTGGATCTGTTCCTCTATACTGGGCTCTGTGGCGGAAAACAGACGGAAAGTTGTTGGATTCGCAGATATGAGCAGCTACACTCACATTTGCACTGTTTAAACATATAATTTAATTCTCAGAGCAGTGTGTATTTTTTTACAGACGGGTAGTAAAACATGGTAATGATGGGAAAAGGGCGAGTGGTGGAGCATTAAAAAACAGGAGTTTGATGGACAACAAAATGTTCCCCTTAGCTGGTTTAAAGAAGAGTGTTGTGTAAAGTGTGTAAACGCTAACAGAAGTTTATCAATACTGGGTGTGTGTGTGTGTGTGTGTGTGAGAGGGGGGGGGGGCATGTGTGTGTGTGTGAATGAGTGCATGGGTGACTGGTGTAAGTGAACATGTGTGTGTGTGTTAGATAAAGAGAGAAAGAGAGTGTGTATTTGTTTGAGATGTGTGTGAGAGGGAGTGAGAGAGAGAGAGAGAGAGAGTGTGTGTGAGAGGGAGTGAGCATGCACGTGTGTGAGAGAGAGAGAGAGAGAGAGTGTGTGTGGGAGGGAGTGAGCATGCACGTGTGTGAGAGAGAGAGAGAGAGAGAGAGAGAGAGAGTGTGTGTGGGAGGGAGTGGCCATGCACGTGTGTGAGAGAGAAAAAGAGAGAGAGAGAGAGAGTGTGTGTGAGAGGGAGCAAGTGGTTATGTGTGTGTGTGTGAGAGAGAGAAAGAGAGTGAGCGAGTGTGTGAATGTGGTGCAAGTTAACGTGTGTGTGTGTTTGAGAGAGTGTGGTGTAAGTGAATGTGTGTGTGAGAGGAAGCGAGTGGCATGTATGTGTTTGTGAGAGATAGAGTGAGTATGTTTTTTTTTTGAGAAAGAGTGTGTGTACGTGTGTCAATGTGTGCATGGGTGATTGGTGTAACTGAACGCGCGTGTGTGTGAGAGAGACAGTGAGAGTGTGTTTGTGTGAGAGAGTGAGCGAGTGAGTGTGTGTGTGTGTGTGTGTGTGTGTGTGTGAGAGAGTGTGTGTGTCAGAGAGCATGTGTGTGTGAATGAGTGCGTGGATGACTGGTGTAAGTGTGTGTTTGTGTCAATGGGTGCGTGGGTGACTGTGGTGTAAGTGTGTGTGTTTTTGTGAGAGAGTGAGAGAGTGAGTGTGTGTATGTGTGAGAGAGAGAGTGTGTGTGACAGAGCGCATGTGTGTGTGAATGAGTGCATGGGTGACTGGTGTAAGTGGAAGTGTGTGTGTGTGTGTGTGTGTGTCAATGGGTGCGTGGGTGATTGTGGTGTAAGTGAATGTGTGTGTGTGAGAGAGAGAGAGAGTGAGTGTGTGTGTGTGAGAGAGAGAGTGTGTGAATGAGTGCGTGGGTGACTGGTGTAAGTGTGTGTGTACGTTTGTATGTGTGTGTGTCAATGGGTGCATGGGTGACTGTGGTGCAAGTGAATGTGTGTGTGTGTGTGTATGTGAGAGAGAGAGAGTGAGAGAGAGAGTGAGAGTGTGTTTGTGTCAGAGCACATGTGTGTGTGTGAATGAGTGCGTGGGTGACTGGCGTAAGTGTGTGTGTGTGGCAATGAGTGTGTGTGTGTGTGTGTGTGTGTGTGTGAGAGAGAGAGAGAGAGAGTACGTGTGTGAGAGTAAGCAAATGAAAGTGTGTGTGTGTGAGAGAGACAGAGATCATGTATGTGAATGAGTGCGTGGGTGAGAGTGTGTGGTAATAGGGAGCAAGTGTGTGTGAGAGAGAGCAAGAGAGTGTCAGAGCGCATGTGTGTGTGTGTGAATGAGTGTGTGGGTGACTGGTGTAAGTGTGTGTGTGTGTGTGTGTGTGTGGAGGGAGTAAGTGAGCGTGTGTGTCAATGGGTGCATGGGTGACTGGTGTAAGTGAATATGTGTGTGTGTAAGAGAGAGACATGGAGCAAGTGAGTGTGAGAGAGGGAGAGAGAGAGTGAGTGAGTGTGTGTGAAAGTGAGTGTGTTTGTGTACATGTGTGTGAAAGTGAGCAACTGAATGTGTGTGAGAGAGAGAAAGTGAGCGAGCGAGTGTGTGAATGTGGTATAAGGTAACGCGTGTGTGTAAGAGAGTATGTGTGTGAGAGGGAGTGTGTGTGTGTGTGTGTGTTTCACCTGCAGTGCTGGTACATTTCCCCAGGTTTAGAAATGACTAATTTCATAATGTCTCACACACACATGGATTAATGCTGTTCTGAGTTATTAATCCCCTTTTCCCAGATACGGTTTAATTATGCTGGAAGTTTGGTGTTAATAGATCGAGGATAGACAAAAGCTTCATCTGGATTCTTGTATAAAGTTGAAATGAAGTAAATATTTAATGAAATAAAAGGCCATGATAATGGTTTCTACTGAAGAGGTGAAATTTATGTTTAACGTGTATCAGTTTGTGCTACCATTTCTGCACATAACTAAATATTTTATCTGAAAATAAAAGTGCTACCTTTCACCTGTAACAACATGAGGGTGAAATATTACATCCCACTGAACAAGTAAAAAAAAACAATCAAATCTTAATTATCCCCAAACCGGAACGATAATGGCGATTACAATTTAAATAGCACAGAGGGATTTCTCAGTGTCACGCACAGACGCCGCTGAACTCAGGATGAAAACATCAAACTGTAATAATTATAAACTCAGAATAACCTAATAATGAGAGTGTAATGAGAGAACTTGGTGCCCCGAGACCATCACGGTGGGTTAATCCATGTTCATCTGTTCAACTCAGCTACATGAAGTAACTTCGTCAGGACTCTGGAGGACTGTATCACCATCATCAGTGGAGCTGCGGCCGCACAGTTAGCATTCGAGTTGAGGGATATTTGGGACAGACCATCTGAAATCAGCCAAGGGGTGGAACCAAGACATGACAGATTTGGATAATTTTTTCATATACTGTAGGTCCCTGGGAGAGAACAATAACCCCCGAGTTTGGGGCATCAATTCTGTCTCCTCTCCGAATAGTGGCCATCTTTTAAAAAGGGGGGCGTGGCCCTTCACAACACAATGGATGCCCTTATTCTATTGTAACTCAGTCAAAACACATGATCGAGGTGAAATTTGGTGTATTTGTGTAATTCTTATCTAGAATCCAAATCTCCAATCAGATTTCTAATACACATAATGATTACAGAGATAATCAACATAATTCAGTTCTGGGGGTACCCACCTTTGTCCCCCTCCATCTCACTCGATAAATGTTACAAAGTCTGAATTTTGGCATGTTATACCACATCACAGCCTTTAAAAAGGGCGTCTGTCACGTTGTGAAGTGCCACACCCTCCTTTTACAAGATGGCTGCCATTCGGAAAGAAGACAGAATCAATGGCCCAACCTTGGGGGGTTTTGTTCTCTCATAATGGCCTACAATGTTTAAAACAATTTACCCAAATCTGTGATGTGGTAGTGGAATGTCTCTCTGGAAGTGGCTCATTAGAGATGGAATGACTCGTCTGAGGTTTGAATCGAGTTTTTAGACTTGTGCTTATAGGTGTGATGTAATATTTCTCCATCATGTTGTTGAGGTTGTAATCATTTACATGCCCTTTTAATAATGAAATAAAAGTGTGTGACGCTTACCTTCAGCAGGAGCGGCTGGTCCGGAGGCTGGAATTTCAAGCTTCTTCAGTCCTGAGGGATTCACATGCGCATGGACACATGAGGCATCACGTCTTATAAATGACACGTTTCTCACGTGTAAAAGAGATTCAGTTTGAATGCTTCACATCACTACACCGATCAAACGGTACCTTGGGTACTCCACCTGATCTCCAACTGTTTTACAAACATAGACTGTGGTTTGGTTTACTTTTGTTCCACAAGTTATTATTTCATGAACACATGAGAGAGACGAGGAAAAAAAAAATCACTGTGTCTTCGTTCAGTATCAGTTAAAACCTTCTGTTTCTTAAACTCCTTTAATAATAAAACCAAACAGAGCACGCCACAGATCATACAATCTCCTAAAATTCAGCACAGTAACGCCATCACACCTGGTTCGGTTTTAAACCTGCACAGCAGCCCAGTCACGCCACCAAAATGAGCTGAAGTAATACTTTATTTAAATCCTCACTGATTACACTTCAATCTTTTATATCCACTCCCTTTCACTGCCAGAATCAGGGAGACGTTTTATTTATAAATAAACCTGCTCATCAACACACACACACACACACACACACACACACACACACACACACACACACACACACACATCTCTTCTTTACATGAATAATGGTTTACAGCTTCTTTTTGGACTTTTTAGTTTCTTTTCCTTCTTTCTCAGGTTTTCTCTCCCAGACTCCATCAGCAGCTTCATCAAGAGTTTTCTTTTCGTTTTCTCGCTTTCTCTCTCCTTCCTCTTCTGGTGTGTTTTCCTCTTCTGCCTTCCTCTCTCTCTGCTCTTTCTCTCTCCTGATCCTCTCCATGGCCTTCTCCACATCCTCCCTCTCTATTCGTTCTCCTTCCTCTCGGAGTCGGGCCTCAGCTCTCTCCCAGGCTTTCTGCTCCGAGTCCTCTCGGATCCGCTCCAGGACCTTATCCTCCTGTTCCTTGGCCATGATGCTCCTCACCTCTGCCAGTGCCATCTTGGCGATTTTTCTGGCCTCCACTCTCTCGTGGATGATGGTGAGCTGTTCTTTAAGAGCTTCTCTTAGTTTCAGTCCGACCTCCTTACTGTGAGATTGTTCTACAGAGTGATCATTTCATTGATGACATCATTACAGCTGAGCGTTTTAACGCCACACAGCAGGCCATTCATGCAAATCACCAGAGTTTAATTAAAATACTCACACGACACCATCACAGTGCTGATCACGCCATGACTCTTTACATCACTGCTACAGGCTGTGATGGCAAAGGCTAACGTGCTAACATGCTGAGACACTAACAGTTCTTGAAGGTCAGACATCCACCTAACATCTGAACTCACATGTTAAAGTGGATTCTGAAACACCACACACTCTCACGGTTCTGTTAGTATCCAAACTCGAACTCCATAAATCCGCATGCAGCTATCAGGACACCTCACAGCAAACGCCGTGTTCAGTCAAATACCTCTTCTCTTAG
>JAQMYF010000013.1:80774-83274 GCA_030014195.1 Neosilurus mollespiculum | reverse complement strand
TTCCGTGAGAGTGCAACCGGGGCAAAGTTCAGTAACACCAGTTAAACACCCAATATCTCAGTTAAATATTATGAAGTGCACTTTAAAATGTAGTGCTGTCACGCCCACATCCTTCCCTCGCAAATGTTTGTGACTTAAAGACGATTCTCCACATAGTGGCATCTTCGTCTAGGTTCTCTCTGAGATGCTTACTGAAGGCTGCGGTGACTCGTCGGCGATCTCCTGCTGAATAACAAGTTCAAGATTTTGGGATGGATGAGTATACACTCGTGATCTAAGGAAGCACCACAAAAAAATAAAAATAAAATAATCACCGGGGGGAAGGGGGGGGGGGGGTGTTAGGGGAACGGGCCACCAACCAACAAGATCGCTCGATCCAGAAACATTTCCCTCATCACGTCCAATAATCTTCCAGCTGCGTGTGCCGTAGCTCCACCTTACTGAAACCACACATCCACCTCTACAACATCAAGGGGTTCAAGCTGGGGTTGGGCCACCAACAGACCTCAGCACCACTAAGGTTCAGGTGTGTAAGTAATTATTTAATTATCTTTACCCTTTATTTTTAAATTTACCTTTAAAATCTGTGAGGCTTTTTTTGGGTCACTCTGTATTTATGGTAATGTTCCTTCTGAAAGCTTTTGTAAAACTCAAGTGCACGTCTCAAGCTTACATTTACAGCATTTGCCCTTATCCAGAACGACTTAACCCTCATCTGCTCAGTCATATAAATATGATGAAGATTTAAGGGCCTTGCTCAAAGGCCCAACAATGGCAGCATGGTTGTACTAGGACTTGAACCCCTTAACCTTCTGATTGGTAACACAGAGTCGTGAACCAGATGTTTCCTGAGGGTCAGGTGACTCAAGATAATTGAGCACAGAGAATAGAATGCATCGTAAGGACTGTGCATACCACATTTACCCATCATCCCCCTCACCTCAAACACACAACACATACATAGCAGAGCAGAAGTATAAAGCAGTCCTAATTATCCCAAGATTAACCCGGTCATTAACCCCAAAATTAACCCCAAGATTGGCCCAGCAATTAACACAGAGATTAAAACCGAGATTAACCCTGAGATTAACACAACACTCACAAAGAAAGTAAGACACTTTACATGCTGGTAAACGTTTGATTGCATTTTTTTTTTTGTATTTGCAGTGGAACAATAATGAACCAAGCTCAGCCATGCAACAAAAAAGTGAAATAATGTGATAAATGTGAATAAGTTTGTGCACCCACCCAGCAGGACCTTGGCGTCTTCCACGTCAAAATCACCGTCACCGTCAGCATCATAGGACAAGAGTTTACCTGGAGAGTTCGTTTACAGTTAATTCCTCCGGAATCAATAAAGTTTTCTGATTCTGGAAATGTTTTATTGAGATGTATTATTGTAATGTTGAGACACGATGACGAGTTTCATTACTGCTGGCGTCACCAGTTCATGTTTGATTTCTAATCCGTTTCTCTTTATTCTAATGTTGCACGTGAACTCTGCACTCGGGGATTTATGACTCTGCTGCTGTTATGTGATTGGCTGATTAAAAAACAGCACAAATGATGAGGATGATGATGATGATAAATGTCCAGGTGTTCCTAATATAGTGGCTGGCGTGTGCATGGTTATGGTGTACATAACGTGTTTAGTGTTTGCTTATTGCTGCTGTGAGATGAAAGAGGAGATGTTTCATGTAGTTTATTAAGTTTAAAGTCATACCTTGTAAAATCTCTGAAATATTATAGCGCAAGTCCTTGGCCTTGGCTGCATGTAAAATTAAGATCACAATATATACACAGAGAGATTCATTTACATATATTACACTTAAATATACACTATATATATATAAGAGGAACGTACACATACTAAACATCAGTTAGAGAAGTTATTATATTACAGACTCGTATTATTAATGTGTACACATTTACACTAAACGGAACACATGCAGCAAAACTAAAAAAGAAAAGAAAAATGACTGGTGGCCAAACACTTGGGTCCAGTGACCTTTCGCAGGACGCCAAGTGGTGTGTGTGTGTGTGTGTGTGTGTGTGTGTGTGTATATATATATATATATCAGATCCTAGGTGCTAATAGGGCCCAACATTAGGTTACATTACCTGAACAACGTGTTTACTCTAATACCACTAATAACATTACTACTTTCATGACATTACTTACTATGGGGTCATTCTGGGTCAACACAACAAATTTTCTGGAAACTTCCCAGGTGACCTCCTCAGATTTTGCAGAAAAAAATCTTAAATGAGGTCCTACATCGACCCACCATGAGGTCCTACATCGACCCACCATGAGGTCCTACATCGACCCACCATGACCACCATGAGGTCCTACATCTACCCACCATGAGGTCCTACATCGACCCACCATGAGGTCCCACATCGACCCACCATGAGGTCCTACATCGACCCACCATGAGGTCCCACATCGACCCACCATGAGGTCCCACATCGACCCACCATGAGGTCCCACATCGAC
>JAQMYF010000013.1:55090-65789 GCA_030014195.1 Neosilurus mollespiculum | reverse complement strand
GTCGGCTGAGATGGGCGCCAGCCTCCCCGCGACCCTAAGTAGGAATAAGCGGTTCAGAAGATGAATGAATGAATGATGAACTTGCTCTCTCTCTCTCTTTCTGTGTGTGTGTGTGTGTGTGTGCGTGTGTGTTTCAGTATTCCCTTCTGCTTGTTTTCAAATCTGTTTTCAGTCTGAACAAAGTTCACACACACACACACACACACTCCTGCAGTAAGTCCGGGTCACTGAGCCCCAGGAGAATGAATATTAAAGCCACAGATGAAATCACTATTCCATTTATGTTTTTATTTATTTATATGGGTGCAATGGCACCTTTTTCCTGCACACGCATCACTTGGGCTGCATGATTATATCACCAACGGTGGCGTCTCCTCTCCCTCATGAATTTTTGATGATGGTGAGTTTGATGGTAATGATGATGATGATGGTAAAATTGATGATGATGGTGATGATTTTGATGATGATGATGGTGGCGGTGATGTTGATGATGGTGATGATGATAGTGATGGTGGGGGTGATGAAGGTGATGGTGTTGATGAAATTGATGATAATGATGTTGACAATGATGATGATGATGGTGATAATAATGATGGCGGTGATGAAGGTGGTGAGGGGGGTGGTTCAATTCAATTCAATTTAGTTTTATTTGTGTAGCGCTTTTTACAGTTGACATTGTCGCAAAGCAGCCTTACATAGTAAAAGCTTTTGGGATTCTTTTGTTCATTATGAGATTGTCTTTATATAATCTACCTTCCCCTTATCTACCATGCGAGTTACCACATTCCAAAGTCTTTTATTATCTGTAAGTTTTGACTGATCATTTGATTTTTTGTTGTCTCCTTCAACACCTTATCTCTTTTATTAATCACCTCCAGAATCTCAGCACTAAACCAAGGCTCAGTACAATGTTTTACTGAAATTAACTTCATTGAAGCGATACTATCTAGCACACCAACAAATAATGTCGTAAAGTTATGCCAAGCTTGATCACCATTTATACAATCCATCACACTTGACCAGTTAATTTCAGACAGTTTTTGACAAAATGTATTTACGGAGTAATGCTTCATAGATCGAACCTTAATAGTGTTATGAGCAGTTGCTTTCAGGTTCGTTACTTTTTTTGTGCAATAAGTAGGCAGATGATCACTCATTCCACATGTTAACACACCACTTGGACATATCTTTTCACAATCAGATACAATCAGCAGGTCAATGGTTGACCGACTAGATTGAAATATCCTTGTAGATCCTTGTAGGATTTGTTATTAATTGATGTTAGTCATACATTGTACAGAATGATTTCAATGCCTTTACAAGGGTATTTCCAATAACTACTGATACATTTGTATTCAGATCACCCGTGATAATGACTTCATTTTCAGTAAAACCATGTGCATTTGAACACACTTCCTCCAAGGTGTCATAGAAATTGTTCATTTCTGGTGGTCTATAATATGCTCCAAGCAAAATAGGCTTAGTCTTAGGGAGAAGAATGTCTATCAAGACCGCTTCAAAATCAGTGTTCATCGTTTCCTGCTGAATGTTGAATGCGACGTCATTCCGTACGTAGAAGGCAACACCTCCATCATTGCGATTCCTGTCCTTACTATTCCAGCTTTTCCCACGTCTCAATCCAGGAAGGGGTCATCCAGCCAGATTTCAGTAAAGCACAACCCTGAAAGTTTCGAACGTTGAGCAATAATCTTCACCTATCGATCTTCGGAGGAAGGCTCCTCACATTGAGATGTAGTATGTGAAGACCTTTCTTTTTCAAACATTTCCATTCATCATTCACATACAGGGTTTGCGTGTCGGCTTTGTACCTCAGATCTTCTGTGTCACATTCCCTGTCTCCTGAGCTATCGTCTGCCCAAAATGGAAGGGCTGACAAACAACTACCGGGGCAGAGGAAGTTAGTATCTTTGCCATCTTTAACAAATTGTGCATATTTGTCAATAGGGAAGTTGCAACATTTGATATGTGTCCAAATATTACAGGAGTCACACGACAGGGCCTTGCTGTTTGCCTCTCACTCCAACACCACAACATGTAGATGGAAATTTGGGCTGACTCTTTCTCTTTTTGCCATGGCTGACAGGACCAGGACACTGGTGGTGGTGCACCACCCCTGATAGAAGCAAACACATCATCGTTATTACCTCAGTACATCTGGGATAGTTATTATCCGAACACACTTTCCTTCCTTGGCCTTCACCTGACAGCTATTTTGCCGTGCAGTCAAATGAAGTAGACGCTTGTTTACAGGTTGCAGGATATTACTTTGTCTAAAAACTTACTCTTTGTCAAGAAAGATTTATTTAAGGAATTAATTTATGCTCTGATTTCTAAACTGTTTATTATCACGAGCTGTTAAATTGTCTGCTAACCCATGCGAGAATGAGTAAATTTAGATTAGTACAGTAGCTGGGAAGTAAAGAACAACTTAAAGCATGCGAGAATGAAGTCTATTAATTAATAAACATGTATTTATTCTGTACTATGCATTCCATAACAATAAAAATAAACACACTGACATTATGATATCGTGTTATGTGCCAAATAAACCCACAGATCGCTTTCTAGTGGCATTAAAACATTTCCTTTATGCTCACTTCCCCCACTGTATCTATAGCAAAAACCCCACAAGGAGCCCTCTCCAAGATGGCGTCATGTTGACACCGCGATAGCGAGGCACCGTCAGTCTATCTTCTTACTACATCTATGGGCTAGTGTTATAATTTCTTCTTCGTCACTCTTTTGAACTCTTGGCTACAGCGCCCCCATGAGTGCCGGTGGCTACTGCTCCGTTCTGTATGCATTCGCAAGCTTTCCGGAAACGTGTAGAAATCTGGTAGAAATACGGAGGAAATTAACACAAAGTACGGCATAAAAACTCTGAGCGTATCCGTAGATAATATTGAGCATTAATCAACCTTAATTCAACACTCGGTATACTGTCACGGAACACATACAGTTTATGGGAAAATCTGTTTATTTCAATACAGTTTTTTTCTGTCCGCACACGTCACAAATAAACCTGTATCATTAGAGGTGCCCTTTCTTTTAATCTAGTGCACTTCGTGTCCTGCAGGAGATGGTTTAGTCTTCATCCTGTTTATTGTATCACTATCATATTGACAGTCCAGGCTAATAAAGTATTTAGTGAATGCCAAATACACAATTTCTTCCTATAAAGCTACACTACTGAAATGTCTTCTCTACTTTATATAGTGTACTACATCTAAAACAGGCCGTAATTTGGGACGCGACCCAGGCATTGCTGTGGGAAAATGGCGGACAAAACGCCAGGCGGGACGCAGAAGTCCGCCTCAAAGGTACATCTCTAATACTTTTCACTAATTACACAGTAATTTTGGACCGTGTGGGTTTTAAACGTTAAGGGTTTGGTTCTATTCAGCCTTAGCTAGCATAACCTGCTGACAAAGCTTGCTAGTTGAAGGGTGGAGTGATGTTGATAGCTAACTGGCTAACAGCTAACTATCAATGTTATAAATATACTGTAAATAAAACTATGCGTTAACATTATAGTTTCAAATACTACTGTACAAATGATGGCATAAGAACTTAAACGTTTTGCTAAACATCTATTTTAACTCCAAACCTGCACAGGTATTTAGTAGTTAGCTGGCTAGCATGCTAACTTTCCCCCATGTAGCTGCGTTGCTAATGTTTAGTTTGAATTTATTCAGGTTATTACTCATTTTTGTAAACACAGCATGTTTAACTAGCTTTAATTTTAACTCGCACGTGATTAAAATAATACTAAAACAGTGTTTGTAAATTGTACTGTACATTCGTTAGCGTAAATAGGGGTATTGGCTCTGCTAATTAGTTTCCTATCTTCGTCCACATTTTGCTTTAAAAAAAAAACTCCATAAAAATTCTCTGTGAATGTAAAAGTGCAGCTCTGACCTGGGTCATGTTGTGTTTAATATGATTTTAACAGTGCCAGGCTCAGTGGTACCAGTTGTTTTATATTATATAATGTTTATTGAGTCTGTCTCCCATCACTACTGTGCGTGTGTGTGTGTTTCTCCTCAGGCTTTGTTGGAAAGTAAACTGAAGGCTTTCAGTATGGGTAAAATGACTGTGGCTAAAAGAACTCTGAGTAAAAAGGAACAGGACGAGCTGAAGAAGAAGGTGTGTGTGATATGAGAGTACAGTTGTTTGTGTGTGAAGTTGTTTATTGTAATCAGAATACTTTACTGATCCCGGATGAAGTTGTGAAAATGGTAATCTTGGGATGTAAGATGTAATGTATAGGTTGTGTTAGTAAAACATTGAATCTGAATGCTGGAAGGATTAATAAGGAGCTTAAATTGTGTGGATAAATGTAATGTGTGTGTGGGTGGGTGTGTTGAGCAGGAGGATGAGAAAGCAGCTGCAGAAATATATGAGGAGTTTCTGGCTGCGTTTGAGGGAGGTGAAGGGCGAGTGAAAACCTTTGTTCGAGGAGGAATCGCCAATGCCACTAAAGGTAAATAACACCACCAACAACACAGACACACAGACCCCCATCACTATCCATTTGTTGTAAACTTGCCTTGCAGCAGTTGAACGTTACTGCACATCTTAAACCATCTATACACCGGTCGATCTCTTCATCGCTTCTGTGAGTAAGCAGTTATAGTTAAAAACAAAAATAACAATGACTAGTTTTTGTTTGAAGGGGTAAGAGTTGTATTTTATTGACATAAAATGTGTGTTAGTTATAGCTATCTACTCTGCCCGGCCAAAAGAAAAGTCGCACACCCCAATATTTTCATGGAGTGCATTAATCTTTGATCTTGGCATGTAATCTCCATGACACTGTTGCTCCAGTTGGTCAGGTCGATGTTGAGCAACATTAATGTGGCAATAAAATGAAGTCAGCCGAATGAGCAGGTTATCACATCAATGCACTTTTCCCCCCTCATCAATTCAAGACGTCAGTGAGCAGTGAATCCAACTCTGGGTGGAAATAAATGTTTTCAGCATTTTTCCAGTCAGGGGGCAAAACATAGTTCACCAGAGCTGAAAAAAATTATCCCACTGATCTGTAGTTCTGTAAATTTTGTGGACTGATATATTCTGGTGTCTACAGTGCTGGTTTTTGTGATCATTCACAGCTTTATATGCTGAAAATCTGGTCTCAGTTAAGTTCTCACTTTGTCTATGGATGCTACAAAAGCAACCAGCTATGTAACTTTTGTCTTTCATTCGGTGATTATACAGACATGAATGGACAATATTTTATGTATCAACAGCAGAACACTTTGAACTTCGCTTATATGCAGCGTTCTTACAATTTTGTTGTAAAATTTGTCATTTGTAGCATGAGACTTGATATCTCTCAAGAGATTAATACTCTTTCATCATCAAGTGGGACACGTATACATACATACATATATGAATATAAATTAATGTTACAACAGAAATTTGTAGATTCCGTAGATCATTTCAAAGATAATACAGGGTGCCCTCCAGAATTATTGGCACCCTCAGTGAATATGAGCAAAACAGGCTGTATAAACCGCCTTTGCTGTTTATCCCCTTGGTCTTTCACCCAAAATATTCACAAAAATCTTATCTTTTCATTGAATTAAAATTAATGAAAGGGGGAAAAATGACATTAAATAAATATTTTTTTCCAAAACATGCGTGCCACAATTATTGGCATCTGTAGAAAATCTTTAATTAAAATCTAACTGAAGTAAATTTCCAGTCATGTTTTACATTTTAAGTTCACCTGTTTGATGAGGAGCTCTTGAATGGTCAACCATGAAATGGATTTAAGAACATTTCTGAACAGTTAAAAATACCCATTTCCACTACCAGGACAATAATTAAGAAGCTTAAAGCAACAGGAGATGTAAAGAATCAGCCTGGAACGTGTGGGTACATTGACCCCATGCACCGTGAGGAAGATGGTTCGACCGGCAAAAGAATCTCCATGGATTACAGCTGGAGAATTGCAGAGGTTACAGACATTAGCTCAGTCTTGGGTCAGAGAGTCTCCAAAACTACTGTCACACGCCACCTACAAGGCCCTGGACATCCTGTCAGGATACATGATATCATGGACTCCATCAAATGCCAGCAGATAGTCAATGAAAACCTAACAGCCTCTGCCAGGAAGCTTAAAATGGGCAGTGGTTGGACGTTCCAGCAGAACAATGATCCAAAGCACACCTCAAAATCTACACAAAAATGGTTCACCAACCACAGAATAAAGCTTTTGCCACAGCCATCACAGTCCCCCGACCTAAACCCCATCGAGAACCTGTGAGATGAGCTGAAAAGGAGGGTCCATAAGCGTCGACCCTGGAATCTGAAGGATCTGGAGAGATTCGGTATGGAGGATTGGTCTCAGATCCTGAGCCGTGTGTTCACCAACCTCATCACCACGAAATATTAAATGATGGGTGGCAATATTTGTGGCACACATATTTTTGAGAAAAAAAATTGTTTTATAAGAATTATTACTTCAATAAAAGGTTTGATTTTTGTGAATATTTTGAATGAAAGATCAAGAGGATAAACAATAAACACATTTTTTCATAGTCTGTTTTGCTCATATTTTCTAAGGGTGCCAGTAATTCTGGAGTCGCACCCTTTTTTTTTTTTTTTTGCCGAGCAATGTATATTAAAATAAAACATATTCCATCAACCCTATTTCCATAAATGCACTTCTGTCTTCAGATTTCAACTTGTATTTTATTATAGGTTATAACTTTTTAATGTGTTAGGAGATAATGTGTATTATATTTTGTAAATAATTTAAATTTTAATTTAATTTTATATTAATGTTAAACCAATTGAAAGCTGATAAGAAAAATCAGTAGGGTTTCTCCAACCCTAAGCTTGTGCATATCTGTGTGTATTTGTGTGTGAAACACTGTATGATATGGATTTTTTTTGTGTTCATTTTTCCAGAGGAAGCTGCAGCTGATGATAAAAGAGGAAAACTTTATAAACCCAAATCCAAAATTCTGGAAGCGAAAGCGTTTTTACCGCTTGAAACTCCTCCACAGTTCCTTGCTTTAGACAAACGCAACGTGAGTTTCACTCTGTTTCTGCTTCTCCACCTCACTCACACAGTTACATTAATGCGGTTCCTCTCCACAGGCACAAAAGAGAGCGGAGAAAGAGAAGAAAAAGAGCAACCTGGAACTGTTCAAAGAGGAACTCAAACAGTAAGTGTGTGTGTTACCCCACTTTAGGGTTGTGTTCATGGCACAAAGTTCAAAGTAATCCACCTTTATTTACAAAGCACTTTAAAAACAACTCCAGTTAAAGTGCTGCACATAGAGCTAAAAAACATGATGCTGATGATGGCGGATTCCTCATCTCTGAAGAATATTGGGAAGAAAGTTGATAGCGAGAACATGCCTTCTGATGGCTGTGGAGGCTGATCGTAGAACGACAGATTTTGGCACATTTTGGATATCTAAACCCTCAGTAGTGAGGCTCTGGGTGGGTTTTCTCTGATTTCACTTTTCATTAGCTGTTGCTCTCATTGTTGCTTCAGAGAACCCTGCATCTTGCTTGGTTACTGCCTTCCATCTGGCCTTATCTTTTACGATAGTGTCATAGTCTTGCTACTTTTTGCCCATGATGAAGTGAAGGCATTGCATTTGGAAGCGTTCCAAAAGTTGTATATGCTTCCTGTGCAGGGTCCAGGCTTTTGATCCATAAAGGAGAGTGGTAACTACTACAGCATTCTACAGGATCTTTGTTGACAAGTTTAGTGAGTGGCTCTTCCAGACATGTTAATGCAGTCGGCCAAAGGCTACGTTTTTACCACTGGCTTTCCGTAAGGTTTTCCTCAGCAACTGACTCTTGCAAGTGTCTTCCCTCTCATGGACAACAATCTAATACCTCTGTAGTTTAAGCAGTCTGATTCTGGTCTCTGTTGTTGCCAGCGCTATTCGCTATGCTGTTGCATGCTGGGGCAGCAGGCTGAGGGTTGTAGACGCAAACAGACTGAACAAACCGATCCGCAAGGCCAGTAACTTTATGGGGATGGAGCCGGACTCTCTGACGGTGGTGTCGGAGAGGCGAATGTTGTCCAAGTTAAGGTCTATACTGAACAAAACCTCCCACCCCCTTCACAACCTGCTGATCAGTCACAGGAGCACGTTCAGTGAGAGACTGATACCACCTAAATGTACCACTGAACCACACAGGAAATCATTCCTACCTGTGAACATTAAACTGTACAACTCCTCCATACGGCAACAACATCCACTGTTATACATTTACATTCTGCACTACATTTATGTTGTACTGTTTATGATATTGATAATACTGTACATACTCACTGACACCATTCATTCTGGATCTGTTTATTAGGGCAGCACAATGTATTGTTTGTTCATCGCGATGTGCACATGTGCGATAATCACATCGCAGGACGTGATGTTTTCTCTTTTTTACGACGTCAACTTTTGTTTTTCTTCAGAAGAGCATCTCTGAAAAAACCTCCTTGCTCCACTGTCTCTCTTGCGCGCGGTCTCTCTCACTCTGATCAGTCCGCTCACAGTCAGCCCCTCCCCCTTGCTCCCTCTCACACACCATGCCGAAGATGAGCGATTAAACAAGGAGAGACTGTGAGGGATGACTTAAAAGAAGGTTAACATTCGAAATATGGAAATATTTTGGATATTAAAAAAATGATGTAGACCAACTGTGTACTGTGCCGACAGTTCCTCGCCTTTGTTGCCCCAACACGAGCTAACACAAATACTGTTGCTCACCCGAGCGCTATATGATGAGTGCAAAGCAAGAACTCAAAATAATGTTACGACACAAAAAACATTTGACGAAATCATGATGATGATGATTTAATTTTGTATACTACTACTCAGCTAGGTTGTTTAAGCATGATGCAGCGCCGTGCATTTCACGTTTTTTTCATGTGCCTTCCCCTTTTTACTGCAGCTATATACATCCTATTTTGTCCAAGCGCTTGCCGTCATTTTCCCTGCAACATTGACCCCTGCTTGACCCCGGCAAATAGATGTGATCTGCCCCCTCGGAACTTTTTTCATAATGATCGTTCGGCGCGCATTATCTCCACTTGTGTTCTGAGAAGATTAATTAAAAGCTAATTGACTAATGACAGTAACATGTAAGTTTCTATGAAAGGATTTAATTTTACTTACAGAATTTCAGACTAATGCAGTGCAACTATATTGTGTTATAGTTTATATTTAATTAATGATTCTTTTACTGAGAATCATGATGTAAAGGAGATGTGTATAGTACGAAAGATAAAACTGCTCAGTGCTGAATAAAACTTCACTTGAACTGTATATTCCCTAAATAAAATAACACATTTCAAATTAAAGATTTAAGAATAAAACCTGTCATATATTAATGTGTATAATTATTAGCGTTTAATGCACTGAATTACTTTGTTTATAAAAATATTACTTTCAGTGTTTATGTAATTGTTTTTCTGCTTAATGTATGCAGCTTTTCTGTGTGAATGAGTTAATATTTGTAATTTTTGTTGATATATGATATGTAAACAGTAATCACAAATATTAATTCATTCACATAAAAAAGGCTGCATATATTAATACAGTTAAGCAATTATATGTTTGAATAAAAACACAAATAGTTTCTATATATAAAAGTAAATTCCTTAAAATAGTTATAACTTGCCACAACTACCACCACAATTCATCAGACAGAATGCAAGTTGTAAATGATGTAATTAGATTTTTATTTAAAGGATGTTTACAACAAAGTGTAGAATAACGTGTAAATAACGTCTATTTTGTCACTCATGTTAATTCCCTAATGTGAATGAGGCTTCCATCCCTAATGCTCTGTTTTAATCTGGAGTTCAGGCACATGGCCTCCTGGATCCCTTTTACAGTGGTGCGAAAAAGTGTTTGCCCCCTTCCTGATTTCTTATTTTTTAGCATGTTTGTCACACTTAAATGTTTCAGATCAAAAAAATTTAAATATTAGTCAAAGACAACACATAGTTTCAAGTTTATTTGTCATATACAGGTAACAATAAAACATCACTACCGGCAATGAAATTCTTGGACTCAGAGCTCCTCAAAATTGCACTTAAGAACAAATATTGCACATAAATTTAGCAGTGAGAGCTAAATAAACACAATAATAAACACAGAAATAAACACAAAATGCAGTTTTTAAGTGATGTTTTTTATTATTAAGGGAGAAAGTAATCCAAACCTACATGTCCCTGTGTGGAAAAAGTGATTGCCCCTAAACCTAATAACTGGTTGGGCCACCCTAAGCAGCAACAACTGCAACTACCATGCAGGCCATTTTTGCCCAGTCTCTTATGGTGGAGTCATGAAGACTGACCTTAACTGTGGCAAGTGAGACCTGCTGTTCCTTGGATGTTGTTGTGGGGTCTTTTGTGATCTCTTTGAGTCGTCGCCACGCTCGTGGGGTGATTTTGGTCGGCTGGCCACTGCTGGGAAGGTTCTCCACAGTTCCATGTTTTCGTGGTTTGTGGATAATGGCTCTCGCTATGGTTCGCTGGAGTTCCAAAGCTTTAGAAATGGCTTTATAACCTTTTTCAGAGAGATAGTAACTCAGTAACTTACTTTCTCATTTTCTTTGGCTCTCGGCATGATGTCTAGCTTTTGAGGATCTTTTGGTCTACTTCACTTTGTCAGGCAGGTCCTATTTAAATGATTTC
>JAQMYF010000012.1:55356952-55380169 GCA_030014195.1 Neosilurus mollespiculum | reverse complement strand
CTCACTCAGCCCTCTGCTTCCTGGAGTATGGAAATTGGTTAAACACAGAGGTAGTTAGTCCTGCTGTCCACTACAAAGGACACTGAATAAAATTTGTGTTTTGAAAGAGTTAAAATTACTGTACATTTGTGAAATCTTACTAAACTGGTGTTAAGACTCTTAAATTTAAGAATCCATTTGATAATTAACAAGAGAAACATGATATCTGCAAAAAATCACTTACCTCCCTTGGTGCCATTAAATGTGGATTTCCGCCATTTTAAAAAGAAAGTTCTTGTGCTCTGTTGGCCACACCCCAATGATTTGTGACATCATTAGAAAGCCAAGGATGTCCTCTTGACAGAACAGTAGGACTTTAACAGACTGCATAAATTCTGCTTAACTGAGATGGCTAAAATTCAGGTCCTCCACAGAGGACAGAAATGAATTGCTGGGTCTCAGGAGGATAAAATAAAACTTTGGCTTGTTAAACATACATTGGCTCATTTGCAGTAATTTTTTGTAAAAATCTTTTGAGATAAAGTCATCACAGTTTTTTTACTGCCCTGTAATTCAGGTCAGAGGACAGTGTGGCCGGATGAGACCATGGGTCCATTTGGTCCTCAGGATAAACGATTTCAGCTGCCAGGTAACGTGGGATTCGCCAGGCAGCTCGAAGGCACAGCAGAACAGAAGTCTGGGACTGTGCATGGAACACTACTGGATGTTCTCACTGCTCCGTCTAACAGCGAGAGGCACGAATTCATCCTGGCACAGTTCATCAATGAGTTCCATGTAAACACTTCATGTAAATACCTGCCACTTTTATATCATCATCATCATCACAATGTTGTGGTATAATGTGGTCTCGTCTGTTTTGTCTACAGGAGAATGTTGAAGCTTCATCACTGCACAAGGTGGACTGCGCAGAGCAGTATTTCAGCCATTCCAGAGTGGAGTGTGCATTCCAGTCCTGCCCAGAACTGCTGAAAAAAGGTGTTTTTATGCTTTTGATTAAAATAAAATAAAAATTGGCCTCTAGATGGCAGCATACAGTAGTATCTGTAAAGGCACACACCTTATCTTTACTTAAACGAAAATGATGTTTAATATTCTCCATCCACGCAGACTTTGCCACGATGTTTCCTGAAGCTCCCTCCAGCAGTATGACAGTGCTCACTGTGACGCAGAGAACAAATAACGACATGACCGCCTGGTCTGAAGAGGTGGACCAGGAGAGAGAGCAACTGCTGACTAAAGTGAGTCTCACATAAAAAAAGTGCACACCGTTCGTGATCATTTTTTTGCAGCTTCCTGTGAGCTGTTACCACTTAACAATAATGTTTTTGAGTAAGCAAGTAAAATTCATTGATCTGTTCTATTTGAAACACACACACACACACACACACACTTTTAATACGTGCCTTTGTTAAAAGTGGTAGTCTGGTAGGCGTCGCTCTTAAATGCCACCCATCTTTTCCTATTTATGAGCTCCAGGGAAGCTTGTGACCTCCGATTGAGTCCGGCGTGCAGAGCCGTGGCTCAGTATTTAATTTCACACATGGATGATGACACATCTGTTTTATCATGTTGTCGCATTGCTTATGACTGATTTATTGAATGGTTTCACGAACTGATCCTTACAATCCCTTAGGATAAAAGTAGTGTTGAATACTTGGACATTAAGTGTGTTTGGATTTAGGTTTCTATTTCCCAGATGGACGATATTATGGATATAAATCTGCCTTCTGTTATTTTTCAAAGACAAGACGTAGAAACTGCTATACAGATTGAAATAATCGATATTGAAGACCGTATTGATGATTGATTTGTTTAGCAGCTTCAGGGCTCATACCGCAGCGTGACGATTTGTTTCTCTCAGCACAAAACTTTATATGACGTCCAGACACTGACCTGAAGCCGTCCTTCTATTACAAAATTAAAAAAACTGAGATGATGCTCCAGAATAGGTGGAGGGGTTTGTGTATGTATGTGGCTCAGCTCTGTTCTATTTGGCAGGATTGTAGTCCTTACTAGGCAAATTGTGCTTCTGTTGTTTAACATCTGGTGTTTTCTACCCACTGAACTGTTCTTTTTATGTTTTACACATTAAAATGCTTTTGCTGGTTTTATCAGGACTTTGTTAAACGACTAATGCTGTGTGTTCTGTGTGCAGTTTATTGAAGGGGCGAAGGAGATCTGCCACGCACTGCACACTGAGGGCTTCTGGGCGGACTTTATAGACCCTTCATCTGGACTTGCGGTGAGTTTCCACTGGATTCATTAGTATTTTTACTTTAAAATGGTATTGAAATCAATTCACGTTTTGTGTTCTACAGCCAAGAGCCCAATCAGTTGTATGTACTACGCTCCTACTACTACACTGTTGTTCTGATATGAAGATTTCTGCATTTGAAACAACTTCATGCTCGGCAAACAAAAATTTGATCTTTAAATCATTGTATGATCTGCTTTTTATGCATCTCCAAAGGGAAGATTTTACCCATTTTAAATAGTTTAAAAATAGAAAATTGATATGTGATGGTTGGTGTTGATTTTGTGGCCTTGATACACTTATAAATATTTTTTAAAAAAAAAGGAAAACAGCAAAAACAGAATGCAGATATTTGTGAGTTTAGCTTGAAGTCAAAGAGACAGATGTGGTATCCAAACATATTTACAACAAATCATGTGATCACACAAGTTTAAATAAATCTAAGAGGAGAATTTTGATTTATGTTCAAAATTCGCGTATGGTTTTTTAAATTTTTTTTTAAAATTAATTATTTTTTTCCCCATCACCTATTAGTATATACACCCTACAATGTGTCAAGCAAACATAGTTAAAACACACAAATTAATAGTGAGCTCACCTTTCATTTCCCTGAATCCGGTTTGTTGTTTTTGTTTTACAACTATGTGACAGCAATCTGGAATCTCTGTGTATCACACCCTCCACTGGGGGTGCACTCCACAAATCTGGCCTTTATGGAAGGTTGTCAAGAAGAAAGCCATTGATAGAGAGCCATAAGAAGTCCTAATTGCAGTTCGCCACAAGCCAATGTGGGCAACACAGCAAACAGGTGGAAGAAGGTACTCTGGTTAGATGATACCAAAATGTGACTTTTTGGCCTACATGCAAAGTGCCATGTGTGGCAGAAAATTAACTCCCCACCATGAAATATTGTGGTGGCAGCATCGTGCAGTGGGGATGCTTTTTGTCCAGCAGAGTCAGGGAAGCTGGTCAGAGTTGATGAGAAGATTACAGGGCAGTCTTGGAAGAAATCATGTCAGAGTTTACCTCTCCATCCAATCTGACTGAGCATTAATTATTTTGCAAAGAAGAATGGGAAGCATTTTTAGTCTCTGGATGTGCAAATCTGGTGGAAACATTCCCCAAAAGACTTGCAGCTATGATTGCAAGGCAAGGTGTTTCTACAAATTATTGTCTCGGGGTGGATTCCCCTCCCAGACCAAGCATGGCCTGAAACAGGCCTGGCCTACCTTTTTTTTAGGTGCCATTCAGTTTGCCAGAACTTTGTTAAGGTCAACCAAAAATCCCGGTCCGAACTCTGCGACTGCTAAAGCTGCAACCTTTTTTTTTTTCCCTTTTGGTTCCTCGATGCCTCTGGGACAGCCAGATCCATAAGCCTCCTTCTTCAGCTTGACTGCTTCCCTCACATTTCAGGTTGATGCCGTGACTTTTTTTTTTTGCCTATGTTCCTATGTAGTATATACTAAAACAATTATTAGCTTTAGGCTCTGTGAATGCTGCTGAATTGAATAGTTCCTTTGGCATTGCATGTCCAGTGACATGCACCTTACCTTCAGTGACTAACTGTTAATCATTCCGAAATAGCAAACCAATCAGACCATGCCATTCCCATGTAGTGTATACTAAATATACTACTTATCTTTTTCTTTTTTTTTTTTGTTCATGTTCATTTCTGAAACAGTTGTTCATATACAGATTTATAGAGTTGGACAGCTAGCACAATTTAAAGTTTTTTTTTTTTTTTTTTCTTCAGGACTCTGGCTAAGCCGTGCACCACCTTGCGCTCTGATTTCAGGTTCATGCACAGTAGGGTTGTGCAAAAACAGGGAGACACTGGAGCATTTCAATCGATATTTCCCCAGCAGACCACTAGGCAGTGATTGGTCACATTTTACAGGATTACAGTGGCAACAAATTACACATATTTAGCTGGCAGTTTTCAGATCACATAAGTTATTGATTAGCTGTTGGGGTGTAAAGACCATTTCAATCAACGTACCAAATTGTGTACACAGCAAAATATTGACCAAGCCCAGCTTTAGGCTTAATGAAATTGTGGTAAAAGCAGATTCATGTTGCGTATTTGATGTGTTGGAGTAAGGTGTGCTGTACAGAAGCCCTGAGATCATGTTATTTTATTTAATGCTGCTCTGTTCTGTGTTTTCCCCTCCATGTGCAGTTCTTTGGTTGCTACACCAACAGCACATTGTTCGAAACAGATGAGCGATACCGTCACTTGGGATTCCAAATTGAAGACCTCGGATGCTGTAAAGTGATCCGTCACTCGCTGTGGGGCACGCACGTGTTTGTAGGAAGCTTGTTCACCAGCGCGCCACCCAGCAGCCACATCATGAAGAAGCTGCAGGGAAATTAATGCATCAAGCACTTTATATCCAAACATGTTGTATTGAAATGCAAAGGTTTATCAGCTTTCAGCCTCGTGGTCTCAATGAATAGTGAGATTGTGAGATCAGTACTGAATTTCTCTCTCACCATCAGATTTGCTGTAATCCCTATGGGGTGCTTGGTTTTATTTATTTTTGTAGATGAATATAGCAGTGTAGAAATAGACGTCCAATAATGTCCACCTTGCTCGATTTTCTGTGTTGGAGAAATATAGAGAGACACAAACAAACAAACAAAAAAAAGAATTTGTCCTTAATGCCTTTTCTTTTACAGTTTATTTCTTTTTGAGTTAATCTCAATTATGGGTGTATCAGTATACAGTAATAACGTTGTGAAATTCTTTTGGAGAATAAGCTACAGATATGTCATCACAAGAATAAAACAAATCGTATGTCACAATTTTATTCTACTCACTGAAGATCATTTATTTCAGATTCACCATAGAGACCCCGCTCTTTGTAATCTACAATCCTCCTTCATCTAAAAGTATTCCAGAATTGCCTTTCTATTATATAAGCAAGTAATCAAATCCTCTGAGAAATTTGTGTGAAGTATCATTTGATACGAATCTTTAAATGAACAAACATAAACGGAATTAATAGGTGTTATGCAGATGTTTAGTTTATTGACCCAAAATGTTATACTGTTCCCTTTTCAGGGGTTGTGTGTGTTTTCCTTCTAGAAATTACTCAAAGCTGTTCCACCCAACTGTGCACACACACTGCTCAAACAGCTGATTAGCCCGGGGGTGACCGAGGTCATCATTGTTGGTCCTTTTGTCAGAGGGGAGCAGATGCTCATGCATTATTAGCATTCATTAAAATGGTCTTGATCGGCAGATGGACTCCAGTGGGCCTCCTCTAAACACTCAATACAATTACTTAGCTGCTTAATCAGGTCTCTTCTAGTTAGCAAACAGTAAACCAAACCTAATTCATCTCTGTAAACAAACTTCTTGTGTTCTGTCCTGAGCAAGCAGGTGAATTTTATAAACGATTCACTTTACACCGATCAGCCATATCATTAACACTACCTGACTCCACTGTTATGCACTGTGTGTTTTGACACTTAAGTCTTCAGTCCCCACTCTTGGACTACTTTTGATTGGTACTTACGACTACATATCAGGAACACTCTACAAGACCTGCCATTGTGGAAGTGTTCTGACCCAGTCATCTAGCAACCAATCACAGTGTAACCCGTGTCAGAGACACTCATGTCCTTACACTTGTCCATTTTTTCCACAACAGATCGAATTTAAATAGTGCATGTTCACTTGCTGCCTAATACTGCATATCTGACCCCTCGACAGGTTTCACTGTAACGAGTTAATCAATGTTATTTACTTCACCGGTCAGTGGTTACGATGTTGCTATGGTTGACTTTAAGTTGTTCAATTTATGTTTGCTGCCAAAAGTTTTATCAGCCATGCCTAGCCATGCAGTTGGTAATTTTATGCTGCAAGTGAAAGACAAATAAGATGCGCAGTTTCAGGTGCATAGGGGGTGTTTTTTGGGGCTGTACAACAGTATGGAAATATAGGAAAGGATAAAAATAACCTAAAGCAGTGCCCAAGGTGTCTACCATGATGATTGAGGTCATCACCGTTATCTGTACCTTTATTCATCAATGTAGACTAGCCAGTTGACCTAATCTGCATGTCTTTGGAGCGTGCGAGGAAACTGGAGGAAACTTACACAAGCACAGGGAGAACATGCAAAGTCCATATAGAAAGGTTCGAACCCTGTCCATTCTCACTGTGAAGTGACCGTACTAACCACTGTCATAATTCCAAATTTAGTTTAGAATGAAGCAGAGATCTACTGACTGTCAAGCTCACAGGTAATGGAGGTATAAGATAATGAAGTACTAAAGAATCTGATCATGTTCATCTAGATTCCGTTATATTACCTGGCTGTTGTGGTCATCATGTTTGGATGTGGACCAGTCAACTCTTTCTGTCTTCATTGATTTGTGACACAGCAATATACAAGGCGTTTCTCTTTGCCTGGTTTTCAAATGCAAAGTGGGCATGGCTCAAACAGAAAATAAAATTGTAACCAATGTGCTGCTTCAACAAAATTATGGTTGTTTTTTTCTTTGCCCTGAAATTCAACCATGAAAGGTTATGGATATACCAGGTTCAGTGTGCTGCTGAATCACTGAAAGCAAAGCCACTCATCCCATTACCTTTATACTCCTTTGATTCACCACCCAGAGTGTGAATCCATTGTACTGGTACAGTGAATACGACACACTTTGATAAACGGAAGTGTGGCATCAGAGATTAAGGTTGTCTTTCCGTTTCACTGAGTGTGGGTTGTAAAAGGCCACCACTATGAGGCTGAGCTGTAATTTTGATTGAGATGATTTGCTTAAGGAAACGAGCCAACAATAGCAGGAAAACATACACAAATCGTCTCAAGTATTTCCTGGAAAACTGGAATCTCTGCTTTTAATGCTGAGGTGCTCAAGGCTCATTCTGGTGAACTGCCATGCTGCAAACTTTCAGCATCACCACACCAGAATCGAATACTCAGCTCCTTTTAAAAGCTGTGAATTACAAGGAGTTGGGTGTTGTAATAAATTAGTGCTGGAGGAAGATCCCTAGGATTGCATGCCTACTCTAATACATTCACACATCTGCCTGAATAATTTAGCACACATAAGAAATAGGATTCATTCATTTTTAATCGAGGTTAGAGATCTAGGTCAGGCACCCTGCTTGTTAGCCTGCATGAGATCTGAATAATTCACAAGTTCAGCTTATCGGGAGCCTTTCTTCAGGGAATGTCTTCAAAAGAATTGATATTTAATGCGGTAAATGTACAATTTTGCTGTTGAACATTTGTTAAAAAAACAAAACAAATGAGTGCTACTGTATATAGATTATAGAAAAATTATATTCAAGGTAAAGTTAATAATTTACAAAAATGCATCAAGAATAACAATGTGTGCATTGGTTCATATAATTAAGAACTAAGCTACTGTATGACATTTGGACCATTAGCTTCTTAGTCTAATTTATTTTCAACCCATGGTAAACACAGCATGGTTATATTCTCTAAATCAGAGACTGTGCATTATTAAAGTTCGAACAGCAGCTTGGACCGTATTTCCAGCTGTAATAAATAATAGGTTTTTATTCTAATATTTTGTTGGACCGCCTTTATAACCTTGCTACAGCGTGTAATCTGCATGGCATTGTTGCTTCAGATTGTCAGGTCAAGGCTCAGCAACATTAATGTGGCAATAAAACGAAGTCAGCTGATGACCTGAATGTACTGAGTGAGCAGGTTATCACATCAATGCACTTTTTCTTCCCTGATAGTACGATATAAAATTGGGGCTCAAATAGTGAAAGAGTGGTTCAGAGAGATGTCAGTCGGTCATGGTCATTTTCACATATGGGCTGGCATTACAGAGTCCTGACCTTAACCCTATTGAAAGTCTTTGGGATGTGCTGAAGAAAGCTTTAAGGAGTGGTTCAGTTTTCCTGTTTCCAATTTAAGATGTTGGTCAAAATTGACCCCACCTCAATTGTTGTGATGTTGACTGAGTTTGTTGAAACAATGCCATGGTGATTACATGCTGTAATCAAGGCTAAAGGTGATCCAACAAAATATTAGTGTGGGATTCTAGTCCAGGCAGTGTAATAAAGCACATCTTTCTAATACATTATTTATGTTTAAATAGTCTCTATACTACCAGTTCATTCACAGGGACTTGTATAACCTTGCATAATCTAAGCCTAGTTAAAATTGAGATGGACAAATATAAATATTGATATGGTAAAGTTTTCTGTTAGATATTATTTATGTTGCATTTATGAAAGGAGTTTCCAGTATCAGTGCTTTGCAAGAATGGGAAAGTCATTAGGGTGGTGGAGTTCGGGCTTTCTGCATTCTCTACGACATAACATGCTGCATTTTTTTTTTTTTTGCCAATTAACTCAAAGAAGAGAAGCTGGTGATGGAATGACCATTTGCTGTAACTTTATTAGAGGATAACCAAAGCAAAACTGAAAAATCTGATCCTGTTTCTGCATAACATTCATTTATACTTTAAATACTAAGCAATGAATTAGATTCATTTGTTGCTGTAATTCCGTAAATCCAGTGCCAGGATATGTCAGCATGAACAGGAGAGCCTGGTGTCACAGGTCTGCTCTGAACAATGGAACATACACATAGCTCAATTCCAAGTGCTTTCCTGTTTTCAGAGAGCAGCTTGGACTGACTGGCAAGCTGCAACTCCGGAGTGCCAGCCCCTGTTGTTTTTGGGCGGGAGGGGAGTTTTGCTTGTGCCCTTTATCATAGTTTAACCAGTGATGTAAAAATACGCCAAAGCCCATGAGCTAGAAAGGGCTCGGACATTTCCCATATTTACTGTGAAACAGATTTACCTCCCAAACATGGGCTTGTGAACCAACAGAAAAGAAGTGTATGCATAAAAGAGGATGTGCAGTAGGTTTTGTAATGGTAAATAGGTTCTCCTCCTATAATTTCAATATGCAGACAAATTTGTATACCAGTGATATTAATGGTCCAAGGCATGGTGGAGTACTGGTTAGCTCTCTTGCCACACAGCCAGAAGGAGTTGGGTTCGAGCTCTGTGGTTGGCAAGGATGTATTTGTGTGGAGTTTACATGTTCTTCCTGTGTTTGCGTGAGTTTCCTCCGGGTGCCCTGTTTTCATCCCACAGTCTACTGGTGAATGGATGTTCCTTGAGAATGAGTTCTGCAGGGGAATTGCAGCCGTATCAAATAAAAACATACATTGCAACAAAAAACGCTCAAAATAATCATAATAACTAGAATCACTCAGTGAGAGCAAACCTCCAGCTGGCCATAAAGTCATTCACAATATTACCTGGTTCAGGGTGTACAATTTAAAATTTTAAATAAAATCTTGCTCAAATCTCCAGAATTCCAAACCTGGAAGAATTCTATATACAAAATCTTGAGATAAAGCAATTTCTACAAAATAGCCATATTTTTTGCCTTGACCTTTGACTTTTCATGGTCAGACATTCTGCTACTCTACATAGCTGGTGTTAAAAAAAACAAACAAACAAACAAACAAAAAAAACCCACCAACAACAACCTTTTTGAATTATATTACACACAAGCACAAGTGAAAACCTCCTGGTGGAGGTGATATCGTTAATGCTTGATGTTATCTTGTTGCTATAGCAGCAAGGACGTTAGGCAAGCCAAGCTGATAAAGGTCTTAGCTGTGTTGTTTCTGAGCAAACTGAGTACTATGCCAAATTTTTTTTATTAAAATTATTGCCTCTGCATTTAACTGATCCAAAGTGAGCACACACTCTGGGCTGCCACACACATTGGGGGCGCCCGGAGAGTAGTTGGGGGTTAGGTGCCTTGCTCAAAGACACTTCAGCCATGAAGGTTGAGAAAGGGAAGGTGCAGCTCCCTCCCCACCACCACACATTTTTCCTGCTGGTTCGGGAATCGAACCGGCAACATTTCAGTCCCAAAGCCGCTTCTCTAAGCATTAGGCTACGGCTTCCCCCAAATTTGCTACCAAAGCAAATACTTACATTGCTCTCTACAGCTACTGTACTGTAGAAGATACTAGGCCAACCTCTACATCCATTCAGTATGTGAATATGCTGGCTGGTGTAGTAATTAGCATTTAGCAGTCGTCCAAAGCACTCATGCAGTGCAGTACAACAGGGGTCTATGCACAACAGCTTGGTATTTTGTGTTGATTCATCCCAGCAGCCGAGCATAATCCAAGCCTTTACCATGACCTGTGTGTCCTTTCCATTCAGCTCTGTGTGATCTGCTTGGTAATCCTGTTAGCGCTCTCATTCACTTGCAAGAATTTCGCTCAATTAAAGAGTGGATTAGAGCTTGCAAACAACAAAAAGGCTAGAACTGCTTACCGATACTAAAGAGAGCAGAGTAGTGATAGAGTATAGAGAAGGCAGCAGGAGGAGAATAAATACAGCAGCAAATGAGCTGTTGCCTTTTAGAGATCACATTCAGCTGCAATTACAGCTTGAGGCTTTCTTTTCCCTGTGAGTTTTTTCCTTACTTTTCTCTTGCAGGTGCCTAGCAAGTCCCCTGAAGTTCCATTTGATTGTGTGAATGGTTGTGTGTGTGTGTGTGTGTGTGTGTGTGTGTGTGTGTGTGTGTGTGTGTGTGTGCGTGTGTGCTGGCCCTGTAATGGACTAGTGAGCTGTTCAGGGCATTCCCTGTCTTTGCCCTGAGTTGGCTGAGATAGGCTCCAGCCTCCCCACAGCCCCAGTAGGATTACGGGCTTTGGCAAACGAATGAATAAATTAATGAAATGCATCTGTGAATTACCATCTTCAGGTCTCTTCACATATGTTCTTTATGGGGTTGATGTTTTTGCTTTTGCTTTTTGCTTAGTGACTTGTCCTTAAACCACTCCAATGCTGTCTTGGCTATATCCTTCAGCTCGTTCTGATATTAGAAGTTGAACCTACATTCATTCTTCCTTCACTTCTCCCAGGTCTCACTGCTGAGAAGCGTTCTCACAGAATAATGCTGCCAACACCATGTTTTACCTAAGTGATTATACGGTCAATTGCTGTCCCATCAGACCAAAGAATTATTTTTCTCTTGCTCTGAGAGTCTGAGAGCCATTTGGTAGGTTCTTCCTCCTCTGCAGAGGATTCATAAAAAATTCCCCTTTAGTGTTTGACCATATGGTTCCAAAGCTTTTAAATTTCACAAGGGTGGATCCCTTATATATCATTTAGATACAGTATATCTCAATCTAGTTTGATAATCGAAGTTTATGGAAAGTGCCACTGAGCCCATGGCTTTATTTTTTGCTTTGAAATTCACTATGAATTGTGAAACTTGTCGTAATTCACATACTCACATGCCTCTGATTCTAAATCTGTCTCCTGGGACACAATAGGGCTCTTACTGTCCTTGTGATGGAAATGCCTGCATCACTTTCTCACTTACATCATGCTCTGTCTGCACCCCATAATCACCCAGTCTGAGTCTCCTCCACCCTACAACTTCTCACACTGATAACGGTCACAAGGTCTATATTTCCCTCAACACTAGACTGTTAAGACAATTTTAGTATTATTCAGCAGTTATTTCTGTATTTGCAACAAGCATAGAAATAGAACCATGATCACATACTGACCTCTCATTTTCAGAATTGTCCTTGAGGTTCAAAACCTTTCATTTACACTAACTCAAATTTTGCCAGGTTTTCTGCATTCATACCCCTTTTCAGTAAAATAACAATCCACCAAGTGACACAGTGTGCTACTTTCATCAATATGTCCAGTTCTAATTACTAAAGGGGTAAAGGAGTTTAATGAAACAATGTCAGATACGTTTCAAAGGACAAATGCACCAAAATAGAAGCACCAAAAGTTAAATAAATAAATAATAATTTAGGTGGCACAGTGGGGCAGTGGTTAGCACGTTTGCGTCACAGCAAGAAGACCTGGGGTCGATTCCCAGGCCCAGGGCGTTCCTGTGTGGAGTTTGCATGTTCTCCCTGTGTTTGCGTGGGTTTCCTCCGGGTACTCCGGTTTCCTCCCACAGCCTAAAAACATGCACAGTGGGTTAACTTGTGGTTTCAAATCACCCCTAGTTGTGAGTGTGAATGGTTGTATGTATGCTGGCTCTGCAATGGTCTGGCGAGCTGTTCAGGGTGTACCCCGCCATCGCCCAGAGTCGACTGAGATGGGTGCCAGCCTCCCCGTGACCCTAATTAGGATTAAGCATCTTAGAAAATGGATGAATGAAAGAAAATGGATGAATGAATAATCATCCACATTTAATCCTTGGAGAAAAAAACTGAGTTTCCTCAAATGTACAGTGGCTTGGAAAAGTATTCCCCACTCGGAATTTTTCCCATTTTATATAGCATTAACATTTTCAAACATAAATTTTGACTATGTTGTGTAGGTACAGTACATTTCATTAAATCCAAGGGGGAAAAAAAACAATTTTGACAGTCTGTAATGCAACAAAATAGAAAAATGCCAAGGGGGTGAATACTTCTGCAAACACTGTACAATATGCATTATTCTGCTATACATGTTTTAAACAAACGTGGGATGTTCTGAATCAGGTTGGCACAGACATTGCTTAGAATTGACCAAGCAAATTGTTTTTTTTAATTAAACCTTTTCAGTGTTTCATGAAGTACAACTGACCAAGTTCTACTATTAAAGACGCAAAAGTCAATCCATGTTTCACTCCTGTATTATTTAAACCAATAATCACAGATCTAATGTCTTATACTGCTTATGACCATCAAGGCAGTGCTTCCTAATCATGTCCCAGTGCACTCTTCACGGTGTAATAGTTCATTTCCCTGTTCAAACACACCTGTCTCAGCTTAGGAAGGGCTCCATTTCCTAGGATCAGGTGTGGAAGAGAAAAGAAAACAAATGTATCCTGTCTGGTAGAGACCACTGGAGTTGTGTTTCTTGCACTAAGTACGAGACAATGCATGTTTGATATTCATACTCGTAAACAATCACATGGAAACTATGCTCATATTTGTCCCTGAAGGCAAAAAAAGACTTGTGAGTGTTTTCATCTCTGATCCATCTCTTCTAACGCTCAGAAGATCAGGCACCATCATCAGTTTTTCAGTGGAAGGTGAACAAGTTTATTTTAGCACATTGGGACTGCATGTAATTAGAAATAGGTTCCAATATACACAAGAGGACTTGTATCATACTGTCAGATTACAATTTTATAAAAAGGGTCTCATTAAGATATTATTTGTTGGTTCATTTTTCTTTTAGACATTTATGTTTATTTATTTATTTATTTTTTTGAGGGACAATATCCAGTATTAACAGTAACAACAACAAACTTGATCTGATTCTCAGTTGGATTATAACAGGACACCCCATGACTGAACAAAATGGACCCTATTTACAAATACAAAAGTAGACCTGAAACACAAATGGCATCAGGTTTTCACCTTTGACCCCAGATTTTAAGCACAGCAGGGCTTGTGCTCCTCCATGCTACCCTGTTGGCCATTTCGAAGAGATTAAATATTGTTACCTCCACCAAAGAGGTTATGTTTTGTCTGCACTTTGTGTGTTTGCTTGACACAAGGATTATGCAAAAAAAAGTCATAAACAAATTTTTATTAAATTTCTACCCGAGGCGTGGCTTTGGATAATGAAGACTCCTCAAGATTTTGGAGATGGTCTGAGTCAAATTCTGGATCCAGGGTTTTTTTCAAGGATTCTTTTTGAATGTGAGATAGGATGATTTTTCATTTTTTTATTTATTTATTAATTAATTTATTTTTTTTACATTTTAAATTAAATAAATTCAGTAAAATTAATCTTTTGGGCAAAATGGTTAAAAGATTTTACTCAGCCCAAACATACGATCACATTTTATAAATGAGAATTGTCCGAAACATAGTTAAAATTCCATTATTGGTCCAATAAGAAATTGACCATCATCCTTATAGGTCGAACCTTTACAATTTAAAACTTTTACAGATTGTGCATATAGGTGGGATCCTTAATATTTCAGTTTGTTTGATTTCAGTACACCTCTTTTGTTCTCAGGCTCAAATGCAGTCATTATTCTGCAAAGCCAGAACAGGAAGAAGGTTGGGGCAACTCTGTTTTCTTTCTCCACACAAGGACTAAGAGATAAGGCAGACACAGACTGCTAAACTAACACACTGTGAGCTTTTTCGCTATCCCAGTGTATTTCAAAATAGCAGACATAATCCGAGCACTAAGAATTGACGAGTCCCAGCTAATACCGTGGGCTGAGGTTATATTTATGAACTCGGCATGCAGAGCTCTCTAGCACTCAAAATGGGCAAATGTACTCACTCTATAATGTGTGGATGGAAAAATGTTAGTATGTGTTAAAGGCTGAATGAAATGCAGTGAAGTATTTCAGTTATGATGGATGGAAGACATTGTTTTAAAGCTAATTCTCTGTTTAAATTAATAGCAATATACACTGTAAAGTTCCAGAATGTGCTCTTTATTATATTCAAAGTATGTACACTCTTTTACAAAAAAATTACAAACGTTAAAAAAAATATATTAATAAAAAATAAAAGATAAAACTTGGCATAGAGTAGCACAAAATCGTGAATCATGCACAATATTTTGGTCTTGTGGGGTGTTTCTGTTAGGCACACTCAGCTTTATGCACTGGCACTGTCTTCTGTGATATGTGATTACCTGAGCGACGCTGAAGACACAAGAGATTCTGTTAGCCCTTCTATTACCTTTTTTTTTGAATATCATGCCTTTTGTTTTAGAGACAAAAAGCATTACAGTTTATGGAACAAAATGTTCCATGCTTGGCATCCATTATTCTAAAAGGAAACTATTCCTTTCCAGTCCCGGGCAGTTCGCCTAAACAAATCATAAATCCAAAATGAACAATAACACTGCAGTTACAAACACTGAATTTTTTAATGTTTTTTTTTTCCTCATGACCATTTCATCAACAATGTGATGAACTGGTAACATGTCACAGTAACATGAATAGCCTTCAGCATAATGTCAAGCACTGATAAAATAACTCAAAAATACACCATATACACCATATATACAACACGAGCCACCTGTGGCTAAAACGAACATCAACTTTATCACAAACACTAGAAAACTCAGCATGCATATCTTACATATACATCTATACACAAGTGCTTAATAATAATTAATGATGAATGATTATAAACATGATTTGAGATGAAAATGATAAATAATTGCAGGATTTTTTTCTTTGCGGTCATCACTAAAAAAAATGTTTTTGGGTTGTTGTTTTTTTTTCTTTTTTCACTCCTCTATCTATGTACTGTTCTTTAGTGTGAGCATCCTACCATATCTGGTACAAGAAATAAATATACATTTTAATTATTATTTAGGACACTAAAAGGTAAAGTTTTGTTTCTGGTTAATCCGGGGTTCTTCTGTTTAATAGAAGAAAAAAATGTACTGTTTCAGCAAAGAAAACATTCGAACAGCTGATTTAAAAACAGATATCACACTATATTTGCAGGAGGCTGATCTAAAAAATAATCTAAAACCATTTCCCCCAGTTACTGCTGCTAATCCATTAACCAGTGTTTCCTCTGTTTCTTAACCCTCATGCTCTTTCCAGCTCAAGCAGATCCACTGTAATGTGTTACTTGAAGTGCAACACTGAAGTCATGTGAATTTAAGGCATTAAAAATGACCAGGGTTCGGAAATCCTAATAAAAGTTGATTTGAGACCAGCTATCACCTCCGCCACTTCTCCATGTTGCCACCGATCTCGACACCTATGAGAAAGGCCGTGTGTAACAGTACAGCAATGCCACGATTTGGAATCAAACAAGAGTTAAAAAAACCCAAAAACAATCAGTACAAAAATCAGCCAAGGTTGAGGAGGAGGAGGAGGATGAAGGAAAGGAGCAGTGTATGATCCAGAGAGGTGTGATTGCTGCCATTCAGGGGTGATGTGGTGGCAAAGATGGCGTCTGTTTCATTCTGAGGGAGAGGCATGTTACAGATGTTTCCCTCACAACAGGAAATGCACACCTGTACAGATAAATTAGGCTAAAATAAAACTGAGAGGCTTAAGACACAAAAACATGAGGAATATAATGAAAGCTGCTCAACAAAAACTAAAAATAATAAAACAAAATCTTTTGCTCATTTAAAATTACTACATTTTTAATTTAATGAATATGTTTAGAAGCATAAAACCCAACTTAATTCTCATACATGCTTTTGTGTTTCCTGTTTCCTCACATACAGTACAATAGGATCTGTCCACTGTGTGTACAGCTAACTAGTGCTCAGACATGGAAATATGCAAACTCAGTTATGTGAAAGAGGTAGAGAGCTCACGCAGTCCGTGGAGTGTGTTCAGCGTTTAAGCAAGATTGCATGAACAGTTGCCGTTGATGGTGTCAAAACTCCATCAATTGGTCAAAAGGTTGGTGATGATGATGATAAAGAAGAACCTGCTTGCCTTAAAACTTTTAGTTCTTTGAAAGTCATAAAGTAAGTTTACTCAATTTTTAAATGAACGCAACAAATCACTTTTACAGTGCTGGGATTTACCAAGTGACCAAATCAGGAACAAACGGGATAAGAAAACTGGAGTATACCATATCTTTACTTACAAGTAACACACCCGTGCACTAAAATGTATCCTGTTTTAAAATGTTATACCTGAACATCCCTCCAAATTTTTTCTCATACCAGAGATTCAGATGTTATTTGTTTTGATTAAGATGTTATTTGTTTTGAGAGGTTTTCCACTGTGTTGGTTTGTTTGTTAGTCTGTCCGTTTGTTTGTGTGCAAGATAATTTAAAAAGTTAAGCACAGATTTGAATGAAATTCTTTGCGGGAGTAGGGTGTGGTACAAATAACAAACCATTACATTTTGGAGTTTACCTGCACATGGGATTACGTTGGAAAAAAAAAAAGTTTATTTTATGTTTCTTCTTTGTGCCAAAGAAGACGTCCACTAGGGGGAGACATTTCATTATAATTATGCCAAATTATAATAATCAATTTGTGCCTGGTGAGGGGCAGTGGTGGCCCGGTGGTAGGGTGCTGGATTACTGATCTCAAAGTCGGGGGTTCAAGCCCCACTATCAACGGGTTGTTACTGTTGTCCCCCCCAGTGCAGCTAACTGGGTTATCAAATGCAGGCCATGTCTTTCACTGTCTATGGTGAGAGGCATGTAAAATAACCATTGCTGATTTTCGTCAAGAGTAGGCTGCATTGCCGTCAGCGTGTTTCTGCCCTGCGATGGCCTGGCGAGCTGTCCAGGATGTACTCTGCCCTCACCCAGAGTCGGCTGAGATGGGCACCAGCCTCCCCACGAGCCTAATTAGGATTAAGTGGTTTAGAAAATTAATGAATTTGTGCCTGGCGAAGGTACCATGTACTTTATGAGTGTCCCTCTAGTCAGCTTTAAGTTTTCTTTTAACGGATCATATTTCTTTTTTTTCCCCTTTCTTTTTTTTTTATTTTTGTTTACAAATAAATAAAGAATTTAGGTTAAGAAGTCACTGATTGAACTCACTCCACAAAGGGCCACTGTGGCTGCAGGCTTTTGTTTCAACTAAGCAGTTTGATTCAAACACTTGATTGGTCAATCTATCATAGATTCACCAATCAAGTGTTTGAAGACAGATCAGCTGATTAAATGAGCCAAGTCAGGTGTGCTGCTGCTTAGTTGAAACAAAAGCCTGCAGCCACAGCGGCCCTTTGTGGAATGAGTTTGAGACCCCTGATATACACCAATTTAATACAAAACAATATTACAGTGGATGGAAATATCAGAAAGATGTCATTACAGATCATGATGGCTAACTAGCAAAAATTAGCAGTGACCTTAAAAATGCATCAATCATCAATTTTAATGCAATGCACTTTTATTTGTTTATTTATTTATTTGTTTGTTTGTTTTTAACCAAAAATTTCTAATACACTACACTTTTCCACAGTCAGCACTGTTGCTATGGTGTACACTATATATGCTTCATTGGTGAAAACAATAAATCATTTTAATATAGATAAATCAGTTTGAATCAATATTTTGCATTAAATTATTGATTTCTTTACAACATAGCCATGTAATTAGTGGGAACCAGTACATACAGAAAACCAGTCGTCATCACAAGGCTAACCTCTTCAAAGTGATCAGGACCCCAATGCATGGTGGAGTTGTATGGAATCACTCTCAATAATGAACGGCTCATTGTATTGTTATCCGTTCCATAGGTAACTAGTCCACTTAAAGGTCGAGTCTTACATAAAATATTTAGTCATATTTTTGTTGCTATTAGTTCATGGTGACTTAATAAATCAAACCTTTCAGTTCCAACATTTATCACGGCTGTGTGTACTGTGATATTTAGGTTCAATTTTGTGTTTTTCTTTAAGCCCACAACTTTCAAACAGGCTAAACTAGGTCGCGTCAGGTCACGTGGTACGTGAAACGTCATACACTGGGCTCGGCAAAAGTGCGGAAGTGAAAACATGCACAGTATGACAGAAAACAGTCCTCATGCACAGAAAAAAAACAGAAAACCGGAGATATATGCTCAGTGGCATTTTGTAGCAAGTCCACCGAGGATGAATTAAGCTTCATAAAGCTCCTGCGGGAGGACTGTATCCCCGAATAACAACCACAGTGTTCGGGCGGGCTGGGAATGATTCAGATATACATACAGTGTATATATAAAGGCTTCAGAGTCGATCCCACCCCATTTGAGGAAACGACTCACATGTTCCAGAAGCATCATTTACATTAATAAGAAATCTTTAAGGTTAGTTAATATTTCCTGGATGATTGAATTACTTTAACAGATTGCAATGAGCTGAACCATGCATTTATACATGCATCTTAAATAATAATAATAAAAAGTTTCATATATATAATATATACATTGTACTGTACCCTTTATGCAGATACTAATTTTTATAGATGCTTGAGTAGATTTAAATACGCTATATATTTAAACAGTATAGCTACGTGATGTATTTACATATGTTGATTTGTGTATAATTAAGTTACACAGTATGGGGTTGAAATCTGATCCCAGACGTTGCTCACCATGCAGTGTTTCTGAGACGTTCTTCCCTGTCATCTTAATCCTCTTCACTGAAACATGACCCCAAACCTTCCCCCATGGGTTATAAAACATTCCCTAAATCATGTTCATCAATGTCAGGTTCACTGACATCGCTCCAATGGTTGTTAAATTAACTAGAAATTGACGAGGACTCCGAGGCTGCATGCTTGGCCGCTGTTAACAAACCTGTGAGACAAGTTTGTGACGTAGCAGGTCACGTCACCACATTTGCTGCGTTTTGGAGAGCTAATGCTGCTTGCTCAAAAAAACTGGATTTATTTCTTTGTTATCTATATACTTTCTTGTTCTAATGATTTCAACATGCCTAGCAGGTTTAATTGCAGGTAAGATTTAACATATTTAAGCATACTTATATCCTACGTAAGACTGGACCTTTAATATGTTGAATACTGAAAAACAAGGTTCCACTTTAGAGCAGCAGTTATTTATTTGTTGCTTTGCTTAAATGTCAACTAAAGCCACAGCACATCAGTGCTAATCACACTGTGTGACCCACAGGTGTGTATCCATTCATGCGCACATGATCTGTAGCCTAGTATATACGATAAGTAGTTTCTTCATGCTGTTGGTCGAACATCACTGGATACGAGTTAAAAGCCATTTTCTGGTGGCTTTAACTACACAGTCTTGTTATAACTGAATGCCCTACATCTGAAAAGAAAACAACAAACATTGACCTTCGCCTGACTACTGCTGCAGAAGATGACTTTAAATCTTGGGGAACTCCCTGGTCTGTCTAAGGTTTGGTCATTTCCTTCATTCTTGTTTAAACCTCTCTGTGCTGCACTTACAGGCAACAGCTAAGTTGTACAATGAGAAATGGTGATGGAGAGAAGCAAAGCTTTCAGCACAGATTAAGCAGGCTGTATGCGGTGGACAGATGCTCCAACTGGTGGCTCACTGTTTTTTTTCCCCTGGAGTGAAATCACTCAGCAAAGAGTTAAAGATTAGTGTAAAGTGGTTGTGAACTGTGCTGCAGCCTCAAAGCTATGAGTGTAGGTAGGGTATAAACTTATATCTTCAAGTAAACTAGTGATAAATAAGCACATACAGTGATCATATGAAGACGGCCAGTATTTTACATTCTTATCGCAAGTCAAGGACGACGTTTAGATGAAATGTTTGGTGGGACGGCACATACCCTGATTCCTTCATGGTCCATGTCAGTGCAGCCAGTAGTGAGACAATCCTCTAGTGCGACACAGCGCTTCGTCACAGCAACTGTGTTTCCTCCCCAGTCCAGTTTGTGATGTGTATAACAATATTTAGTCTCTACAGTAAAAAAAAATACATTTGAGTATTTCACACAAAAAAACCTTTTGACGTTTCTATTAAAGGGCAGTCATATTTCATGTGTACATGCTGCAACTCCCTTTTAAACTGCAGCTCAAAAAGCACAATTTCCAAGATGGATGATGAAATTTCTTAAGTCATTACCAGCATGCTGTAAATCAACCCAGCTTTCTTTTTGACTAAGATGAAATGGGCCAAAATGTAAATGTTGGGTACATGTTTCATTCAGTGTACAGTGTACATGCCATGGTCACTTGGACACATGATGATTAATGCGTTAACTAAAGCTATGGTTTAATTTACATGACATGACAGACTCAACAAATCATATCTACACAGTTTTTATTCCCAAAGACTGTAATTAAAAAAAAACCCAACAACAACTCAACCTTGCTAGAGCTGGATGGTCTTACCTTGTGGGCAGTACACATCTGGTGCCCAGCGATTACACTCATAATTGTCAGCCGCTTCCTCACACGTAAAACACTTGAATCCTCCTGGATACGGAGTAGCTGTAAACAGAGTGAGGACAAAAAATGCACTCAGCCTTTAACCCAAATTAACATTTAACTGGCCAGTTTAATCCTATCAGGTCGCAGGGAGGCTGGGGCAAATGTCAGCTAACACTGGGTGATGACAGGGTACACCCTAAACAGCTTGCAAATCCACCGCATGGACAACACACACAACCATTCATGCTCATAATCATACCTAGGGTCAATTTGGAGTAGCCAATTAGCCTAATGTGTATATTTCTGGACTGTGGGAGGAAACTGGAGTACCTGGAGTAAACACACACAAGCATGAGGAGAACATGCAAAATTCACACAGAAACACCTGAGTCCGGGACTTGCATCCAGGACCTTATCACTGTGAAGTGGACGTGCTACCCACTACACCACTGTGCCACCCAAAACAAAAATTAATTAGTATCTTAAATACAACAATTACAAACACGTCACAACAAATCAACATTCACACAGAGCTATAGTCAAAGCCACATTAGTCGATTTCAAGACGATCCTGGGCTGAATTCCTAACATCGGCCATCCGCTAGGCACAAAACTCGGATGTACTATGCTGTCGTCTTTTCAGCTCTGTCAGCTCTTCAGCGCTCCAAGTGTCATGGGCAGACAAAAAGCTCTGATCAACGACCTCAGAATTCGTTTTCGTTTTGTTTGACAATATCATTAATTTAATAACACAAATAAAACATACTATTTTTGATTACAGGCGCCATGGTGGCGCAGGTTAGCACATCCGCCTCACAGCAAGAAGGTTCAGGGATCGATTCCTGGGCCTCAGGCGTTTCTATGTGGACTTTACATGTTCTCCCCGTGCTTGCATGGGTTTCCTCCGGGTACTCTGGTTTCCTCGCACAGTCTGAAAAACATGCACAGTAGGCTAATTGGCTATTCCAAATCACCCCTAGGTGTGACAGTGAGTGTAAATGGCTGTGTAAGTAATGGTAGAAGTAGCAGAAGTTTGTGCAATGGAGGTAGACATATAAGAAATTCTTTTCTTATTCCAGAGCTATGCTAGTGCAGGTGGGGTCAGGATCGGGAACAATAGAATAAAAGCACTGCACAAGTGGAGCAACAATGATAAGGAAAAAGCGTCTAACCGTCGAGTTGCTTTTGGAATGTCAAGAAAAACCTATAGTGTCTGTCCGTCCCTTCTGTGTACGTGTGCACATGGAAACCCTGTGTTATTTTTTGAAAATGTTATTATTATCAGGCAGTAATAGTTTGTTTCTAATATTATTCTGATGCTCTTTTCACTAGTCTTCCTCAATTTTACACATTTTTGCTTAAGAAAATATGCTTGAAATGCGCATGCATGGTCTGGAGAGTGTTGCGTATGTATGTTATGTCAGATGTAGTGACACATCTAATGTAAGTACGTATACCTCATACAAGTTTGAAACATGGGAAGGAAAAAATAATTATTTAAAAACAGAGATGGGGGGGCTAAATACAAATATACAAGCAGAATAAAATGTTAAGATTTTTAATGATTAAAGGATCTCTACTCTGCAGATTTTATATCTCGAAAAAGGAAAAATGTGAGAAAATGTTTCCGGGAGAGAGTGATATAGAGAACAAGAGGTGTATAAAACTCGGGTCACATGATATGATGGCATTGTTAATGACATGAAATCAATAAACAGCTTGTGTTATTGAAATGTTCCTATGTACCTACGGTTAAATACCTACCTATGGTGTACTTTACGTGTCGAGACTAAGATTGCGTGTTTGGTTCCCTCATTTTCATTCTTTTCTATAAACATGTTATCAAAATGAATTCATCTTGTTATACGTAGGATACATGTATGGGGTTTAAGAGTTCCCACCAAAAACTTTATGGGATTAAATTATATGGGAACTCTGCTTTTAGGCAGTGCCAAAATCTATATATTATTTCAAGTGTACAATGGAATGTATCTTACAGTAAAATAGAAAAAAAATTAACATCCAAAATTCATCTTTATAGACAGGGAGTTACTTATTACAGTGCAAAATAGATTACAAAAAAATAATGTTAAGGGACTAGGGCAGTGGTGGCCTGGTGGTAGGGTGCTGGATTACTGATCCCAAGGTCGGGGGTTCAAGCCCCACTATCAGCGGGT
>JAQMYF010000012.1:55333995-55355933 GCA_030014195.1 Neosilurus mollespiculum | reverse complement strand
GAGTTGGCTGAGATGGGCGCCAGCCTCCCCGCAACCCTAATTAGGATTAAGCGGTTCAGAAAATGAATGAATGAATGTTAAGGGTTCCTCTCATGGTATCATTTGTACACTAAATGACCCCTATCTTGGGAAGACATAGTCTGTAACAACAGACATGTTTATGTTGTTACAACCCCAATTCCAAAAAAGGTATACGTTATGTAAATAAAAGCAAAACGCAACTTTTTTTTGCATGAACAAAGAATATCAGTTTAGCAGCTCTCTTTTATACCTACATACCTATATGTACACATATAGACATATGCATGGTATACACAGGTTAAGAGGTAGCGCATTTTAATCGTAAGGTGCATGATGCTGAAATGTTATATGATGTTCGAGACCTGCTCTAAACATGAGTATTGCACTTAAACATGACTACTGCACATACATAGTAATATTGCACTGTCCAGGAAGATCATCTGAGTGATGGCAATTAAGTCAGTGTGTGCGAGACGGTGGTGGTGGTGCGGGGGTTGCACATTTAACAGCTTCTGTGTAAAAGCTGTTCTTGAGTCTATTAGTTTTTGTTTTTAGTGTCCTGTACCTTTTTCCGGGGGAAGAGGGGAGAAAAGGGGATGTCCAGGTGTGTGGGGTCCCTGATAATTCCACTGGCTCTCCTCTGAAGTCTGCCAGTGTAAATGCCACTGAGTAGTGCAGTTCCAAATGCCTCTGCTGTCCTCAACACCTGCTGCAGGGCCTTCTCGTCCTCTGCAGTACAGCTGTTGAACCACACTGTACAGCAGTAGGTCAGAAAGCTCTTGTCAGAGCTTTCTGAGGAAGTACATCCTTTGTTGTGCCTTCCCCACCTGTTGAGAGATGTTTGTAGTCCAGGTGAAGTCAGCAGAGACGTGGACTCAAAGAAACTTGAAGCACTCCACCCTCTTTACCTCCTCTATATTAATATAGAGGGTAGAGTGCTCAGTTTGATTAGATCTCCTGAAGTCCAATTTCATCTCCTTTGTCTTGGATGTGTTAAGGTCCAGGTTATTGTTGTCGCACCATCGCTGCAGATACAGGACCTCCTTCTGAATTTGATGATGGTGTTGCTTGTGTGAATGAGGGAACAGTCTTGTGTGAAGGGGGAGAAGAGGAGGAGGCTGAGGACACACCCCTGTGGTGTTCGGGAGTTCGGGATGAGAGTGAAGGAGATGTGGTCTCCTATCCTGGTGTTCTGAGGTCTGTTACTAAGAAAGCCCAGTGTCCAAGTGCAGAGTAAACTCCCTAGGCCCAGGTTGCCCAACCTCTGAACCTGTTTATGTGGTAGAACTGTATTGAATGAAGAGCTAATGGCAGCTTTATTTTGAGACAAGACAAGTTTCTCGAAACATCTTGTGATGATGGGGGTTATGGCAACTGGGCGATAGTCATTCAGGCAGCTCTCTGTGTTCTTAGGCACTGGAATGATGGTAGCTGACTTGAAGCAGGTGGGAACCACACATTGCAGTAGCGAAAGGTTAAAGATGGTGGTAAGAACCCCTGCTAGTTGATCTGTGCATGTTTTAAGTACCCTTCCTGTTACGCCATCTGGACCAGTAGCTTTCCTTGCATTAACTCTGTGGAGAGTGAGTTGTTTATAATCACTCTTAGTAATCCTGCTGGTCTCTTGACTTGAAGGCATCATCCCTTGCTCTAAGCAGGGTGCGCACCTCACTGTTGAACCATGGTTTCTGGTTTGGGAACACTTTAACATCCTTGTTGTGGTCACATTCTCAGTGCAGTAATTTATGTAGGAGAGCAAAGCTGATGTGTAACTCTCCAGGTCTGTCTCCCCTACAAATATTCACCAGTCTGTAGAGTCAAAACAATCGTGTAGAGCTGCGGTAGCTTCCTCAGTCCACACCTGAACTGTTTAACTGATTTTAGGTTTATAAGCAGGAATCAGGGATAGAGAAAGGTGATCTGAGAGTCCGAGATGTTGAAGGGGGTGGCTTTATAAGCATCTGGAATGTTGGTGCAGACCTGGTCCAGTGTGTCTTGTTGGAAAAATCACTAAAATGCTAAAATAATCCACAACAAAGTCTGAATATTATGAAATTATTACTTTTAATGTGGTGAGGAAAGCGCTTGCACACTACAGACTAAAACACTAACAAAGGTGTCCATATTTGTCATCATTTAACATTTTGCGTGAAACTGAAAGCTAAAAGAGGAAGCGATGATATTTCCTAAATGGTCTCAATGGAGATAAAGGCAGTGCTTTCCATCTGGTGTGTTGAAACATAGACAGTCTGGGGTCGCATTATCCATTAGCACATTTATGAATACAATATGTACAGCTTTTTCCTTTAGACTGAGTTAACAGTGAACATTGTGAAGGCAAGCATAAACTACTGTACAGCACAGTGTCCTACACTTTCGGCTTACTCTACTCCTCCAAGCTTCACATACCAACAAGTTGTCTTTTAGCAAGAAGATATGCCTACCTGAGCAGACGTGGATACCTATATCTGTACCCTGGTATGCTCAACTTGGCTCACTGTTGCTCAGCATTAATTATATTAAAGATTTTCAAATGGCTCTGGGCCATATTAACTTGGAATTACTGTTGTGGTTTAATTATTAGTGGTATCCTTGAATCAACACGTAAGCCCTGAATCAACACTTGTGCTCGTCATCCTGATCACAAAACAAGTGTTAAGATATCATACTCAACTGATGATTAATCCAATAGGTCGTTAACTAAAACCCATAAAACACATGAAGATCGACACCATACTGAGTAAACACACAGTGTTTACACCTCAGATTAGAGAGCCTGGTCCTATAGAAAGTGGAAGGGATTTGGCTTGAGGATATTAACACTGTTGATATGAACTTCAATCTGAACTTGGCCAGGGATCAGAGGCTCACATTTTTGCTGAATGAAAGTATATAAAATATACCGTATTTGCTGAGGCAATTCATATAAACAGCCTTTAAAAATTTAAGTTATAAATTATACCTTGTATGGTTACAACTAAACTTAGTCAGTGCTCTTAATGACTAAAATCTTTAATGTGTATTGCAAAATACCAAATCCATTTAAGAACTCAGTTTTTTTTTTTTCATATTTACATAGTTACTGTGGATAGGTGGCACCAAAAGGCTTAAAGGGAAATTAAACTCAAATTAATAAAAGCTTGCATAGATCATATACATCTTTGCACATTAAAACACTCTAATATTATTACAAGCTTCTTTGTGAAGAAAATAAGGTGTTAATCTGCCTACAGGGCAGCAACATTGTACTGTGAAAAGTCAGATGTGATTCACGTGTTTGCAAATAAAGGCGGGTTATACCAGTTAACCCTGTAAATGAGTCAATGACTGTCTGATGTATGTAAATAGAAGCTCATATTATGTGTCGAAGTGCATACTTTTATTTTATTCAGATGCTATTTCATTCAGTTTAATATCTGTATACTGTTATTTTTGCCATTTTTGCAAGAGTAACATAGCAGTCTTTTCAATTTAGCTAATGCAAACTATTACACTGATTTTAGCAGATTGCAACTTGTAAGTAAAAATGTAAATGTAAGTAAAAACCAGCTGGTAATGAAACTATATATGTTCATGTTTAATAGAAGAGTTTGGAAGGCTTGTCTTTCATTTCACTTTAAGGGCCTTGCCCAAGGGCCCAACAAGAGTAGTTTGGCATAACAGGGTCTTAAATGCCACTCCTCCAGTCAGTAACCCAGAACATTAACCTATTGAGCCACCACTAATCGTTGCTACATGTAATTAGGACACAAAACACAAGTTGAGGGGGTAGTGCCTCCATGGTTAGCACTGTTACCTCATAGTGAGATGGCTTCGGGTTCGGATCTTGGCCAAAGGATTTTCTGTGTGGAGTTTGCATGTTCGCCCCAAGCTTACATGAGTTTCCTCTGGGTACTCCGACTTCCTTCCATAATTCAAAAACGTGCACGTCATCTGACTACTCCGCATTGCTCACTGGTGTGGATATGAGAGTGAATAGTTGTTTGTATCAGTGTTAGCCCTTTTGGCAACCTGTTCAGGGTGTACCCTGCCTCTCGTCCAATCTCAGCTAGCTTTAGCTCCAGCTTTATTTGTGACCCGGATGGAAAACCAGAATAGATAATAGAAGGAACACAAGATTACATAGGTCAACACCTTTGTTAGAGCAAACCTGGCTACATGTTGGTGCTTTTACACAGGGCTGGATTAAAAAAAAAATTCCAGTTTCTCATCAGAAAGACTTTTTTTTTTAATAGAGAAATGAGGTAACTGTCAAAGCCCAAAAGCTTTTAAAGCTAAATGTAGGTAAAGTGACTGAAACTATACCCTAGATGACCAATCTTTTACATGAACATGTAACTTGTGTTAAACTCTGAAACTCTAAATACCTGTCTACAGAACAACAGCCCTGCAGTTCCAAAAACCTTTAGAAAATAGAACTATTTCAAACAAACCTAAACCAACCTTACGATCACAATCACAGCATCGAACACCGAATCACCTTCTGTGTCATTTTTATGTTGTCTGAGGCTTTTTCCGAGGTTTTAAGTGTGGTTTAAAAAAAAAAGAAATGATGTGGTGCCAATTTCCGGGTGCAGACGCTGATGAGAAACCAGGATTTATTTTTAATCCAACCTAAAGTTTATTAAAATCAACAACAGTTCTGCATCAAGGCTCTGTGGATTAGCAGAAACCCAACTCCATCATCCTCTTAGTAAAAAGCCATCTCATTGCTAGCTTCTGTTACCAAGCATGAAAGGTATGATGCTAATCTAAGAAAACCGGTGACCTCTGTTCATGCACAAAAATCTGCTATAGTTATACATTACACATTCACAACATTGGATACAGCAGTAGGTCAGAAATCTGATTCATACTGAAATATGAGATGCTAGCCAAACCTAATTAAGGGGTTTGGGAGGCAAAACAGAAACTTGTGTGGCAAGTACTGTAGCTTTTCACCAGTTATATTTCAAAATCAGATTACTCGCTTAATCAAACATTGACGTGACACAGGCTGAAGTGGCCCAGTTTCCAGGATCTGGCAGAAAGAGTCTTCCTTCATTACTAGCCAAATAAGATTAACGACCATGACTACCAGCTGAGACGTAACAAACTCATTTGTCATGTCCGATACAGAAATACCACTGCTCACATGCATGACGCTAGCCACTGTCTGATCTCAACAACAACTGGGCCAGGCTTTTCATGCTTATCTGAGGCAGCTGTTCCTTTTGGACCATGATCAAAGAATTGTAAAAGAAGACGGAATAAATTGCTAGGGAGCAAATTTGTAAATGGTAATCATGTGCGTGAGTCCTTTAAAGAACTCATTCTGCCTTTCATGGGAATTGCCCTTTTTTTCCCAAAGCACTGGGCCATTTCAGTGATTAGAACAACTGAAGAATTTTTTCCCACCCAAGACATTTGCTAAATGCTATAGGCCCAACAAGAAAGTCAAATGTAACGGGTTATCATCACATACATGAATCATCAGATGACGACAAATACCACCAGCCTCCACACGTCAGGAAATATGAACTGCAGAAATCCAAATGGTTTCCGAGTGCTGGGACAGAATCAAACTGATTACAGATGGACAGACAGACATACGGATAAGTATATTCCCCTGTGGTAAATGCTGGGGAGAAATAAAAATGGCTTTTTACTAAACACACACATGAGATTGAGTTCAAGTAAATCAGCATTAAGATACCTATCTTGAGGTTTTGTGCACATAAATAATTTTTTTTCTTGTCCCTAATTTCTGATTCACTGCACTGATAATTTTAGGATAAACATGGTCTGTGTATCATTTGTTCTTTCTATATTTAATTGGGAGTAAATAAAAATTACTTATTTTATTATTGGTTCACTGCGTCGGCCTGGCGAGCTGTCCAGGGTGTACCCTGTCCTCGCCCATCGTCGGCTGAGATGGGCGCCAGCCTCCCTGCAACCCTAATTAGGATTAAGTGGTTCAGAAAATGATTAAAAAAGTATCAAATTATTTTATATACAAAAAGTATCATATGATTTAGTATAAATTAAAAATCTTTTTCCAAGTACAGAATCTTCTTACACTCGTTTCAAAGCATTGCTTAACCCCAGTCCACTGCAGTGTGGAGGTAATCACACCATGTGACGTACCATCACTCATCAGCTCTTTAGTGAAACCCCCTTATAGTTCCAGGCAAGCTATTATGTGGTTATATTCACCAAAGATACGATGAAGTCAGGTCAGTCCATGTAATAATTATCGGAGCACACTATGGGACAAAAAAAAAAAAAAACTCTAAATCAATTTCAGGCCCCAGAGAATCTTTGCTTGGTCTATCTTTGCCTTTTCTCTTGTTTGAATCATTCCCTTTTCTATTTTTCATATTGATATATTTTCTCTTTTGAAGAAGACATTTAGCATGCAAAACTCTGCGCCAGTATGGATTGAAAAGTCAGTATCATTACGCACTATGCTTTAATCACTAGCAGGTACATCGAGTCACAATTAACCAAGGGAAACAGATTAAGAGAACTCCTTAGTGATGACGCCGCCCTGACAATGCCACCTTAAACCAGCTGTGCAGCATTTATCTGGAATACAGCTGTCTTTGTGTTAAAAGGGCAATTTGCATAAGCCACAGCATTAGAGCAACAAAACAGAGAGAGCCAAAATGTGTTTTAGTTTAAAATAGTTGCACTGGAAAGGGAAAAGAATAATACACAGTGACATCTGAGACATTTTCCAGCATAGATTTAGTCAAATAACACGCCGCCTGAAGCAAAGTCAAGCAACAGCTGGCATGTTAGGAATTTTTCATATAAAAAAAATTAAAAACAATTGGTGGGCACTGTGCCTGGATGGGATCATGTCTCCTATGCAGGTGCCTTAAGATGATCTAACACATACTCTGCCATGATACATAACATCTGCCATGTTTACAGCCTCAGTGCAGTTTTAACCGCAGTGTAAAACAAGCCTGAATCTGATTGAATCTGACCCTTCGTGAGCTTCTAAAGAAATGCATAAGGAACAAAGTGGATACTGGGATGAGTTTAAGATACTTACTGGAGGGATGGAGGAAAATAATATCCTTATCTGTGAAGTCTCTTGACCGCACAGTTTTTAGCCAGTCAGTGATGAAAGTCAGCATTAAGAACCAGGCCACTACAGGCCAGGGTTCCATTGCTGGGTGTAGACTCACACATGCAGCTCTGCGATGGGTCAAATAATACAAGTTACCTGTAAGACAGAACAGGAACAAAATCAAGGACAGAAGCAGCACTAGAAACCTTTTAATATAATAAAATTTAAATCAACAGAACAGAACCCTTAAGGGTTTTTTTTAAATTGAAAGAGATAATATGACTACTACAATCTTTTCCTGTAACAATCCACCCCGTTCACCAATTTTGGTACAAATAAATGTTCTGCACATATATATGCTTTTGTTTTACTCACCCAAAGTGCTAATTAAGGGACTGAGCTGTCTCTTATCTTCATGCCTCCCGAACAGTGACTGACTGGGTTACTTTGTTATGTGTATTAAGAGAATGGAAGCAAGCAGAGTCTCCCAATAAAAGCCTGTACAAACTGAGCCGTGCTTGTTGTTGCAGCAATTACGTCTCATTATATCAGTGTCACTGTCAGCAGTCTGCCAGTTTCCTTATCCTCTCGCACCACCGAGCTCTGCATTGTTCCTACTGCTAATTCCACTCTTCCACTCTTGCTTACATTTAGGAAAACTAGCAGGGCTTTTCAGACTTTGACGCCAGCTAAACTCTTAGTAACTCAAGTAAGTCTTGATTCCGTGCAGTTAGGAGTTCTTACACTTGTGCTCATATTTCAGAAATCGATTTGTCATATGTCCTTACTGACTTATAAAATCTACCTTTCACTGAGCTTTGAGTAAAAATCTAATGCATGTTTTCCCAAGTGCACCATTAAACAAATATCTTAAGTACCATTATTGAACACCCTCATATATATATATATATAAATCAGGTCTTAATCATCCAAGAGTTCCAGATAAAGGCCTAGAAGAGGCCTATAGAGAAAGTCTTTCAGCTTTTCTGGGACACACTGCATATGTTAAACCAAAATCAGCTCAACTTAGGTCAGTCATTTCCTACTTTCTCTTTCATGGCTTAAGCACTCTTATCTTTCCGTACACATAAACATGAGCCATGGTGGAGCAACAAAGTGCCATTTTTTTACTTTAGTTATTACTGGTCCCTAAAAAAATTAACAGTACATCAAATGTCTGTGCTTAGTGTTAGAGAAATAAGTGACGCATGATTTCATTTGCAGTGTACTGAATCAAAACATCTCTGCACCTCACTGACGATGACTACAAACCACATGAGATGTTATTGTTAAAAGCCATCCGATTGTGCGAGTGGAACAGACCGTGACGCTTTTGTATTTGAGTTACCAGCAGTGGCATTTCCGTATTCTCTAGTCATGTCATGCCAGTCAATCGTGCACTCACTTAAGTCCTAAGCTTTTACGGTGCAAGCCTTCACATGATTAGCACTGCCATATTTAAAATGTGTGAACTTTTAAGTAAGTACTATTCATTCATACAGTACTTTGAGTACAATGTATGACAACCTCAAGTATCTAGTGGAAAGCCTTCCCAGAAGTTAAACATATTATAACAGTAAACAATTACTAAAATTGTTTTAATCTTGTTGCTAATTGAAGAAAATTCAAAAGAAAAAAAATACTTTGTAGATGTAAACAAAAACTACCTGGTGATGAAAACTATATTTCCAGTGTATCAGGAGAGCTTGGAAGACTTTCCTTTCATTCCACTTTAAAATTGATTTTTTTTTTTTAATTGTATTATTATAAATATTATGTGGTAATAACATTAAATCTTTATTGTTATAGTGTGGTAAGCTTGTATGTCAAAATTACACAAAATAACATATTAATATCACCAGAAAAAAATAATGTGATTTTGTGATATTGTGATACTGATCTTGAATTTATACTTGATTCTGTTACCTGAATGGCAGTAATACACTCTCATAAGCAAAAGGCCCTCTATTATATATATATATAAATTCAAAGCAATTATCACTAAAAAATCACTATCTTTCTATTTTCTAAATATTGTTTACTTACAGAGATGATCAAGTGTTTTTTTTTCCTCCCTTTTTAAAAAAAAAAAAAAAGTGGCTTGGCCAATGTTTTAAATCACATTGCGAATGATGGTTAGGTGTCCACACACATTTGGTCATATGGATTTAATAATAGTATATTTTTCGCTACCATTTTATATGTGACAGTCAAGATAAATTGTAAAGTGTTCCATGAACTGGTGCAGTTAGAGGCCTTGACATCCCAAACCTGAACTCACTGAAGAAAGTTATCAACAAAACTAACTCCTGTACTAATTATTTATATTTATTAGGATGTGCCACTACAGAAGGAGTCTTGTGAAGCAAATGTTTAAAGTACATAAAAAAAAAAACACTCCACCTTTTCATTAACCCAATACTGTAGAATGAGTGATAATAGAATATATAAATTCAAAAATGTCAAACGACTTACTTAACTACAACTAAAATCTTATTAGCCAGTTGTTTTTATGGTTATGTTACTTTGCCTAAGTAAAACTCAGTGTATGAAAATATTAGTAAATGGCAACATTAATTTCTGAATCATTAATGATGGAGGCATTATAGTTGTCATGTCCATCCAGCAGCAAATCCTGTGTCCGTTTTTCATTGCTTTTGCTGGATACGAATATGCATGCCGTATGCATGTATGGCGAATCTGTACTGCTTTGAGAAACTATTTAATTTCTTTTTACACGCATTCCGTGAACTATATTCCATATATGCATTGTACATAAGGAATCTTAGCCTGATTCTTCAGCTACATTCCACAGCACTACAGATCTATTAGTAGACTAAACATGTGAGTTTTGTTCTACAGAACTATGGTCTAAATTAATTTACTGTTTCTCTGAATTTACTCTTTGTAAATTCAAAGAAACAGTTTTACGTAATTGCTCTTTGTCCCTGTCAATACGATCATATATCCTTTTTGTATTGATTTATTTATGTCATAATTTTGCTGGTTTTGTTCGTTTAATCAGGGGTTTTAACAAAAAAAATTCCTGTATAAGCTACAGCATTGCACTGTTCTGGCCACTGCACATTTCCCGTAACTCTGTTTACCTGTTGCGTAATGGTCCCAGCTACACACTCCTCCTGTGTTTCCCTGACACTCTCCACCTGCAGGTCTCCCTCAGCCTGACCCTTCCTTCCTTGAAGGAAAATGCTTCATTCCAGCATTGTATGGTAGTATCATGATTGAGGCCTTTTTTGCTGCATCCGGGCCAGGACAATTTTTAATCAATGATAGAGCAATAAATTCTAAATTATAACCAGAGAATTCTGAAGGAAAATGTCCGGACATTTGTCTGTGAACTGAATCTGGAAAGAGAGGGTCATGCAGCAAGGCAACAATCCAAAAGACATATGTCACTCTACCAAAGAATGGTTAAAAAAGAATATATGTAATGTTTTGGAATGGACAAGTTAATCCCTGACCTTAATCCAATGGAAATGTTGTGTGAGCAGTTCATGTAAGAAATGAACAAATGAAGTGTAATATTTTTGTACTACTTGTTTAACATATTTTCACAAACCTCATATATATTAATTTCACAACAAACTGGGATTTTCTTGATTTACAAAAGTATTATTTAAATTGGAAGAAGAAAATAAACCTCCTACACTTTATTTCCCTCAAAATCAAAAAAATCTTCCCCAGATCCATTTGGCCTCAACTCTACGCTCCTGTTGCACATTAGCTTTCGACTCCTCAGACAATGCAGTGCACCGCAGCAGGGCCATTTCAGCACGCATTGGATTTCCTCAAAAAAAAAAAAAAAAAAGAAAAGAAAAACATTCTTATCACTAGTACGAGAGATCCAAAGCAGCATTCAGAAAGGGACCCAAAGGCAAGGTGTGTGTTTCTGACTTGGGCTGCTTGTTGAGCTGTGGTTGTCGTCTTTGAAGGTTTGCCTGCTGATATCTGGTGAATGTGTAAAATTGGAAATTTTAATCATGTGTCAAATGACCAGTTCAAAAGGTTTACCAATTATCATACTATGTGAAATAATGGGGAAAGTATTGGGCCATATGTATCAGTCATTTTTAGTAAATCTGAGTCCATTTTTCCACAGGCTAATATAAACAAAGAGTTAGAGTAAAATTTAAAAAATCACATCTGGAAACATTTTGTTTATATATTGTTTATTACAATACTGTATTATGATGGCTTACTGCAACCAGACAGAAACTGCCAGCTTTCCTTCTATCTAAATAATAAAATGAAAAAAAAAATGGTTTGATGGATAGAGTAATTAATCAAAGGAAAGCTTCATGTTACATGTACAAGGACATGGGTTTGGTTTCAGTAGCACAGGTGTCTCTGTAGTACATCTCAGCAAGTGTTATCTCCTGTAAACCAGTCTAACTTTACTCAGCTCTGCCTTCCAGTGTCAGTTACTTGGGCCATTTTGTATGAGGATAACATCAGGACCAACACAGCAGGTACAATGGCTGACAATACTCTATGTGTGTGTGTGTGTGTGTGTGTGTGTGTGTGTGTGCGTGTGTGTGTGTGTGTGTGTGTGTGTGTGTGTGTGTGTGTGTGTGTGTGTGTCCTGGTGTGGTTACAGTATAGGCACATTGGAATGGAATTAATCAAATTAGTAGACCAGTACTATATTAAATTAATGCACTACTTCTAATACATTACAAGTTCTACATTAACAGCTACAGCGCATAGTTGACAATTCATCCAACTAAAGCCTAAAAAACAAATTAAGGCATAATATTAATTATTGAAATATTTTATTTAACTTTAAAGAGATCCAATGCCATTAATAAAGATGAGTTTGCAGTTCCAGGGTTTTCTTAGTATGTGTGTGCTCACACTAGAAATGCGATAGAAAAACGACTGAAGCGAATTAATTTTGACATGCTGATGTTTTTTTTTTGCGAATTTTAAAATTCACATCAAGATGCCTTGCAACTCCACATGCATGCGAATATTTTGCAGCGTAAATACATATATTGCGCAAAGGTTGCGAGAAAGTGTGACTTGTGGATGTTTTTGCAAAAAAAAAAAAAAGCTAATCTCTTTTTGTAAATCAGTCGCACTTTGTTTGCTTTTGTTCTCAAACCATTTGCTTTTTATTTGTCTGTTATTAGCAAAAAGCGAATAAATGTGTATTCACATGTGTATTCATATTCAATAAAATATGAATATGAATATTCACATAGCTGGAATGACGACAGACAATTAGCCTTCCAGGGGTCAACCAGGGAGCTACCTTGCTTCTCAGGAAGGAGGGGCTTTCATCCATGAATTGTTTGATCATGTTGAAATTAACTGTGGGTCAACCGCCTGATCAAATTACCCATTGTAAGCCTGAATGCATCCGTGAGACATACATGGCTTTCTGGATGATACCATCGAGGTAAAAATGTACATAGAACAGTCTCTACAACATGCGCATCACAGTTACTGATGACAGACATGACAACTGAGACGTATGCAGTGCAGATGTTCATGTTTCTCAGGCAAATGCATATTTCCTCCACCCATGTTTTTGCATAAGACCTCCTCCAAATTCCGTCTGAATGGACAAGGTATGGCCACAGTAATCCTAGCCTGGGCGCTAATGTATTAACCTGCTATGTAAGACCTATGCATAATCATTGAAAAGACACTTACAGGCACTTAGATGATGGGATGGCACAAGGACATGTTAATGTCATCTCACCGTGAGGTAAAAAGTAAAAAAAAAATAAGACAGCATGAGAAGCTGATTTTCTCTTTATTCATTTCTAATTGAGATACTTAACTGTGCTGAAAACAGTCAATGGCTGTTAGGATTTAGCAATCTCCGAAACACCTGTCAGCAGTAAAAAAAAAAAAAAAAAAAAAAAAACAAGCTCAGGTTCCTTGTGGGGAGTGAAAAGAAAATTTTCCTTTGTATAAAAGGATCATGGTCTATCACAGCAGGTAATTAGCAAGTAAACATTCCAACCTGCACTTACATCCAGTCAATGCTGTGCATCTGTTATGAGGTTCAGTACTTGCTTGCATTCCATCACCTACTTAATTCCGTTGTAATGATAGAACCCAAGTGTTATCAGGTACGCCACAGATGCTAAAAAGTGTTAGCTCCAACCTGGTACATCTTTCTGCTATTCATTATTTTCTGGCATTCTCTCTTTTTCACTCTCAAAGTTAAAACAAGAAGCTGCCAAGAAATTGTTAAGTTCTGAAGTCTTTTCCGTGGTGGAAAACTTAATTTTGCTGGCTATTCTTATTTTTAAATCAGCCTAAAATCATTCAAGTCCCTGTGGATGAGCTCTTACTATAGGAACAACTAATACTTTTATGTAGGAGCATTCAAATAAACCAGTGATTTGTCTAAGAACAAATTGAGCAGCAGTGTTATAAAGTGATATGACAGTTTTAGGGTATATATGTACTCAGTGGTACAGCATCCATGTGTCGGCTGTGCTGGATGTGTTGATAGAAGTAGAAGGCTTTTTTCTTTTTGTTTTTAATGCTTAGAACAGACTACATACACAATGTTTATGTCTTTCCCAATGGCCACCATATGTTATATAATAATGCCATAAATTCCTGCCATGTTGTGGTTAGGAAACCACGTGAACCACGTGAACATTCCGCTCGATGTCCTTAAGTCATCATGGAGGATGGTCAAGAAACTGTCAATCATGGTTATCAAAGAACATGCCAAAGATGATGACTTTTTTCTATACAAGAAAATTCTAAACAATCAGAGCATGCAAGACTTTGTTAGGGTGTTGTATAGTCCCAGATGCCACACTGCTGTTTTTCAAAATATGACACACAACAAGCCCTGTTCATCATTCTTGACGTATATTCTTGACGTTCATATTCAGGCCCAGCGCTGAAAGTCAGAACAAAACTTGCTGAATTAATGCTGACTGGTCTCAGAATAACGGTATAATACAGTAGTAAACTAGATAACAAAACCAAACCCTTCTTTTGTGTTTTAACTTTATAAAAATCCCTCTTCTTGTAACTTTACAGCTTGTTCATTGTTTCAAATGTCATGCTTTTTTAATTTTGCTTGATTACTGTTAGCGGTTTGTATAATTTATCTTAGAATGTCACTAAAATTGGAGTGAGATAGAGAGAGCACAAGGAAGGTTTTTTTTTCCCCTTTTTCTGGAAACCTAAGCACCTGAAAACACTTAAGCAGCTTGATGGTTAATCAAACGCATATTGATGAAAACAAGCCTCACTTTATTGAGAGATTCCAGAGCTTGAAAACAACACGTTTGGAAGCAACTGCAGAAATAAATCTAGATTAAACTCTGATGACCCTGATGAAAATGAAATAAGCAACACCATACTTGCCATTATATGAAAATAAAAAAAATGTTATACATTTGCAGTTTAGCTTTCCTAACCCTGGGTTTACACTATCCGCGATCTCTACAGTTAAAAAAAAAAAAAAAGAAGTGGAGCTCCACGATTTATGTGCATGCTTGGAGCACGATCGGGGTATAAAAAGGAGGCAGCTCACATCCAGGAAATAAAACTTGAAGAAGTCGTTTTGGCAAGTTCAAGATCACCTACGATGGCACATCAAGGCCTGTTACACTCTGTTAACGTCCATTAAGGTCTGTTAAGGTCTGCGCTCTACCATGCGTCCCACGTTCTATCACGATTCGCATCAAATCATAATACATTGTAATAATCGAGGCAAAGTTTTTAACAGTGAAATATTGTGCCACGATCATCAGGAATCCCTCAAGATCGTCACAGATCCTCCAAGCTCCCTCAAGATCATAAAGGCATCATAAAGCACCTCTACTTCCTGAGGTGGCTGAGGAAAGTCACTCTCCCTTCCTCCATCCTGCCTTTATTCTACAGAGGGACCATCGAGAGCATCCTGAGCAGCTGCATCACTGCCTGGTTTGGGAACGGCACCGTCTCGGATCATATGACCCTTCAGCGGATATTGAGGACACCTGAAAAGATCACCGGAGTTTCTCTTCCCTTTTGCACTGTATCGTCTTCTCACTGTTTGCACATAGTTGCACACTTTGCACTTTATGTGGCTAGAACAAAAACCATGGTCCTAGTTCTGTGGGAAGGGGGGGGGGGGGTTGGGTTCTTTTTCAAATTTGATCTTTGTTGTATGTTTATGTAGCAACTGGTCCTGGAGAAACGTTGTTTCGTTTCACTATGTACTGCATCAGCTATATGTGGTTGAAATGACAATAAAGCTTCTTGAACTTGAACTAAATGCACCAAGTTCCCTCAAGATCATCTCAAATCCACCAAGTTCCCTCAAGATCATCACGGATCCACCAAGTTTCCTCAAGGTCATCATAAATCCACCAAGTTCCCTCAAGATCATCACGAATCCACCAAGTTCCCTCAAGATCAACCCAATTCAATCCCACAACCCCCCACGCTCATCATGATTCTCTCAAATTGTGGAGATTGTGGGCATCATATGCGGACATTACCCAGTGTAAACCCAGGGTAAGACAGAACGTATTTTAGGGGATTATAGATTTCATGAGCTTATAGTTAATGGTGCTGTAGGTAAGATGAGCCTTTTTTCTCCAAGCTTGCATTTCTTGTTCGTTTCTCGTTCAGCAAATGTGTTTACTGTCAGACAAGGTCTGTTCAATCCGGCAGCGATTTTTTGCACAATACTTGGAACAAACTCCACCGGGTATGGTTGCTGTGCTCTGGGCATGCGATTTGTTTGGAACTTTTGCGTTCCTCATCATGTACCTGTTCGTTCTCATCCACTGATGTCCAGTGAACTGGTTACTACTTGATATGCAAGGCCTAAACCGGGGGTGTACCAGACATAGACTGCATGCTTAGCAGATGATAACTGGCAAGGAATGCATTGGAACTCATAATTAACGGATGTGAAAGGGGGTCCACAGGACGAAACTCACGACTTCAGGATAAGTACAGTATGACTACCGTACATGTAACGGGTCTTCACTGCATATGAAGCGTACATCCTCCAGGATATCAGGGGACTTTCACCACCAGTTAATTTACTTTCACAAAGTTTAGTTTCTGTTAGCACTATCCAGCAAGGTGTGACTGCTGCTTAAGTTGAGTTTAAGGTTTGAATGATTATTGCCTAAGCTCCACCCTGAGATAGCTCTACCCCAAGTCACAATAAAATGACTGAAACACAAACAAGCATTCTGGACTGGACAGGTTTTGTTCTTTATTTTAATAGTATTATTCTTTCACAAAAGGAATTCATTCAGGTTGCAAATGGAAAACAATTTTATTTTAATCTATATAATGCAAACTTCTTACAGTTTAACCATGCTGTGTGGTATGGCATAAATTCAACTGGATCAATTTTTATAGTACTGTAAATTTACCACTACAGTGATCAGATGAAGCTGTAAATATCCAACCACATATATAGAGATCTCATTCGGAGACAAATATCTTATAGCTAATAAAGACACTTTGTAATTCTTCCCAGTCTCAAATTTTGCACAAAAGCTCGAGCTCATTCTTCAGCCAAGCCAGTCGCATACAAAGTGCACATTCCTTGAGGCACACCTTTTGATTTCGATCAGAGTGTCAAGCCAGAGCCGCTCTGAAACCCTAACTTCCTTTCAGACAGGCGCAGAACACCCAGCTATGTTGTTGGACGATGTCCATGTCATCTCATTACTTCGGGTCAGGGACTGACTTGGACCTGAAGGGGTGCTGGATTCTTGCGGCTCCCAGCGGGGTCAAAGGCCTGCGGGTTTCTTTCCGAGCCCCCGCCAGGTGGGGACGACTGGATTCAGCTGGCAATGTGATATGTCGGCCTGTGAAGTGGCCTGTGAATGGCAGGTCTCTCTCTGGAGGGAAGAACGAAATGCAAATCCTCTCCGATGGCTTCTCAAACCCGTTGGACCAGATTTTGCCATGGTAAGAGAGCTGCAAGGGCGGGACGAGTGTTGTGTGAGCTAACACAGCCCTGCCTGACATGGCTCTTTTCCAGTTTGCTAAAGGCATCTGAATGGTAGTGTTTTTAAACAAGAAAGATGATCAGCCACTACAAGATCAGCAGCAACAAGAAATTCAACTTAAAATTTTGAGACAGACTGCCAAATAAGTATGAAGTGACACTTCATGCCATCTATTCAGTGAAATTAATATCTGTACACACAGTATTAGTGAACATTAAGCTGCAGTTCTAAAGAAAAGAGCAAGGAGAAGGACCAAAAATGTCAAGAAACATTCCACTATAAGTAAAAAGTCCTTTTATTATTTTACTCGCTTTATGCACAGAATTGCAGTTCAGAATACTCACAAATGAAATAACATATGTGCCTCAGCAGTCCCATGTAGCTAAATGAGAGCACTTGAACTGATAACAGAAACAATGCATTCCTGAAGTGGATTCTCATGTCACATGCCATATGGTGCTGGACTGTTCCTCCTGGCACACAGATGAAAAAACCCGAGGAGTCGGCTCAGATCAAGATCACAGGTCCGTTAACTGAAATCCTGCGAGCACATGCTCTGATCCTACATTAGGCTTTTGAAGTGCTGCAGTTCAGCTGTATAATCCCCTTCTCAAGCACTTGGCACACCAAGAAAAAAAAAAACAAATCTATGGTGTAGTATAAAAAATTATAATAAACCAAATATGAACAGAATGGTACAAATATCCTGCCTACTGTCTTATGCTGGAAATCAAACATATATTATCAGCATGACGTGTTTATTAAAGTCTGTTTCAGAAAGTTACTAGTTCTAGCTTTTATAATCTTATTGTGTAAATATAAAATGAAAGGACTTAAGGTCATATTTAAGACATCTTTAAAGTACAGATGGAACACTTATACTTTAAAGGCTTTTTTTTATTTCCTCCAAAACAGCAAACACTATTATATCATAATATCACTGCTGCACTGTTGTCTCCACATTGTTTTACATACATACAGTGTTTTTTTTTTTTTTTTGTTTTTTTTTTTTGTTTTTTTTTACATATCATACATATTTTATTACATATTAAGGTGTCCTGTTTTACACAACAGCTGTTTTACCTCTCATTTGGTTATTCTTAATCTATTGGTTATTCATTACGCTGCTCTGTGCTAACATTATTCACTTGCATTCCTGATCTTATTTTTCCTATTTGTCACTGTTTTAATTAATGTATTTTACATATCTTAATTTTATACAATCCAGTTCTACTGATCTGTTTTTGAAATGCTAATGTTGGTGATTTGTTTTTTATTTCTATTCTTAATCTACTGTTGATTGTACTGCTGTAAGATATCAACCAAACAAACAACTATCCAACCAACCGACCACCCGTAAACCAACATAACATCAACCAAACAATCAATCAGCCAACAAACCATCTCTCCAGCCATCCAACCAGTCAACCAACCAACCATCCGTCCAGCCAACCAATCAATTAATCAACCATGCAACTAAACAGCCAGCTATCCAACCATTTAACCAACCAACCAACTAACTAACTATCAATCTAACCAATCAATCAACCAACCAGCCAACTAATCAAACCACCAACAATGTGACCAACCAATTAACTATGGATATTTTCTAATATGTGTCAACCACAAAGTGTAGACAATCACTTGCTCAACCACTAACAGTTATCAAGTATATATTTCTATGTTAAACTCCGATCTGACCAGTTGAACACAGTGTATCATTACAGTTAACCACCATGTTAAGAGCATAAATCCATGAGGGTGAGCAAAATAATTCAAAGAGGGTCAGGTCCCAAGATGACGAGACAAGCACTTCTGGCCTCATTTGACTTTTAAAGTGCTCTTCTCGCCTCCTCCTTCTCCACCCATGCTGTCTCTCTCAAGCTATTTTGGTTGATCTTTCTCACACTTCTACACTCTGTGTCTGGAGGACTAATGGATTTCTCAATTATTTTAAATATTTCTGTACCATATTAGTAGCAGACTGGTCGCTTTCTCCTGGATGCTTTATCAAAAAATTTTGAATTCAGGATTAGGCTGAGTCATCCTTCTGTTACTGATGTGTGAAGGGTTAAATCTGTCTGGAGGGCACTTGGGTGAAAGGGAGCAAACCCCTTTGAAGAGTGGGTAACATGCTTAATTTTTAAGTCTAGGAGGTGGGTGGGGAGAATATGAGGGGATCAGAAAGTGGAGGGATAAAGTATCCCAGTGGCAGCTGCAGAAATGTCTGGGAAAAGGGTGGGGGCAAGACCTGACTCCCTTGAACTCTAAAGCCTGACATGGTGCAAAGGCAAAACAAGCTAATTAGGATTTCAGAGGCTGAGGATTTTCTTTCTTGCTTTTGTTTTGGAGACAGGAATGATGTGAACCTTGTAACACTTGGTAGCAAGACTTTTCAAAGCAGAAACACAGCCACAGCAGGGATGCCATGTCAAGTCCTATAATTAAGCTATAATTAAGGTGTACATTGGTTTATTCATTCATTTATTTAAAAATATATTTTTATTTTGATAAAACTCTCTTGTTATAAACCTATGCAGGTTGAGCCTGGAAGGAAATGCCATTAGACATAAAACTTCAAACCTCAATTATGTCAGCATCCTATTTTAAAGTTCGGCAGGACGCTCTGCTCTTTACAGACAGTGACCATGCAAACGATGAGAATTTGGGTCAGTCGATGTGCACAAAGAGGAAACTGCCTTCAAGCTAAGACACAAACATTCTTTCTCTCAACCCATCACATGACTCATGAATGAAACTGATTACAATACAGAATATCCCAGGATAAATGGACATTCAAGTTTACGAACCACAGTTCTTTTTTTTTTAATATAAAGTGAGTATTATACATATTTCTGTGATCCTGTGCCTGCTGTATTCTCATATCCTGTTCTTGGCTTACGGGAGAGGGGTCTAGTGTGCTCTTCTACTGTTGCAGCTATAATGTTATGCATGCTGACATGGTTTTCTGCTCTCACTGATTTTAAAGAGTGGTTATGTGAGTTACTGCAGCATTCCTGTCAGCTTGGACCAATCTGCCCATGCTTTCTGATCGACAAGACCAGAGATCATCAGTTTGTGAAATAATTACACTAACCAGTCTGGCATCAAAAACTGAATGAGATCTCACTTTTTTCTCCAGTTAGATGTTTGATATGCATTAATCTGCTGCCACATGATTGGCTGAGTAAATGGGGAGAATAAGAAGTTGCACATGTGCTTTGAATAAACTAAATGGTAAAAGTATGTAAGGAAGGAATCTTCAGTTTAGTTTTAAATACATTAAAAAAACATTTTCAATTGGCTATATTTATGGACCAACCAGAGCTGTAGTCCATACCAGCTTTGTCAAATCCAAAACAAATCCAGGACCAGTTTAAGACCAAAGAGGTACAAGCCAAAGTCCAATAAGTTTATGCTACAGTTATCTTCATTTATGGACCAACCCATCCTAGTCAAGCTACCCAAGCTGTAGTCAAGACCACCCTGACTGAATCCATGATAAATCCAAGACCAGGACTGGTTTGCGGTGGATAGTGAAGAACAAGTCAAGACTGAGACCAAAAGCCAAGACTGAGACAGGAAAAAATAATCCTTTTCAAGGCAACATTCATTCATTCATTTTCTGAGCTGCTTAATTGTGATGGGCGATGGCGAGGTAGACCCTGGACAGCTCGCCAAGCCATCGCAGGGTCCACACATATACAACCATTCACACTCATACTCACACGTAGGGGCGGTTTGGAGCAGCCAATTAGCCTACCGTGCATGTTTTTGGACTGTGGGAGGAAACCGGAGTACCCGGAGGAAACCCACACAAGCACAGGGGAACATGCAAATTCCACTCAATCAAACCCAGGCTTTCTTGCTGTGAGGCAGATGTGCTAACCACTACGCCATCATGCATCGAGGCAACATAATTACCTGTTTATAATTTTTCAGTTTTAAGCAGTGAAGAATAAGCGAACGTTTTTCACATTATTGTTTGTCATGAAAAAAGCTGAACTCAGGCAAGACCAACTGAATGGCCAAGACATGTTTAACTGCAAGCAACAAGGAGTCCAAAACAAGATAGAGACAACAGGAAAACCGTCTTGAGCCCCGGTATCAACTGAACTACAAAAAAAAAAAAAAAAAAAAAAAAAACAAATCTTGAGACATCTCTAGACACATCTCAAAAAGAGAATATTTGAATTGAAAACTGATGCAGATTATTCATGCAGATCTTTATTAACAGGGGATTTAAAAAATTCAGTGTGCACTTGGGAAGAAGGATACACCACACTTACATACATTAAAAAAGAAAGAGAGAAAGAGAGAAAGAAAGAAAGAAAGTGCATTAAAGCAGTTGCCATACTATTAAAATAACCCTTTCTTCATTTCACAAAGATTCAATCCTGAACATACTAAACTAATTCTGTACTGGCTACAGAAGTAGACAGTAAACAGGAGAAAAGTAGACAAGAGAAAATAAAGAACTATCTAACACACTATTCTTCCACATACACATCACTCCCTAATTGTAAATCTGTACCATAAACACAAAACTTCCCAATTCCTACTTTCATGTAAGGGTCAGAAATACCAAAGTGCTACCATTATTTAGTCTAATCTTGTTGGGCTAAACTGCACTATGATAACAGTATTATAACCAAGAATGGCAGCAGGTTCACTGCAGGGTGCAAGAGAAGCCTTTGGAAAGACAAATCGAATACATCTGCTCAGCAAGACACTGAAATGAGGCCCAAGAGGAGCTAATTAACATCAAAATCTGACAGTGAACCCCCTGCTTTGTGTAAGAAAGCCATGCTTTCCTTAACCAGGAAGCATGGCACAAATCCACTCAGCAATCCTTACTTACACACAAACACACACACACACAAATATAT
>JAQMYF010000012.1:55322489-55333230 GCA_030014195.1 Neosilurus mollespiculum | reverse complement strand
AGAGAGAGAGAGAGAGAGAGAGAGAGAGAGAGAGAGAGAGTATCTGAAAAGTGCAGATATTTAAAGAAATAGTAATGAAATAATAATAACAATAACATTAATAATAATAATAATTAAATATTTTTTTTTACATTTCAAGTCAATCCCACAATCCCCAGACAGATCTGCAGTGAGATCTTGTGTTGGTCAGCCATGCAGTTAATTCGAAGCACAAACTTCACTAAATAATTCAAAAAGAGCATAAGTAATGCACGACGATGAGGGACGCTTTTATATGCTCTGCTGCACACTCTTGTGTAAATGTAAAGGGTGGAGAGAGAAAAGCCTTCATACTGGTGTGAGTCGAGTTTGCTGGAGGTGAACAAAGAGGTTGGATGAAGACGTGGCTCACTCTGAGCTGCACTCGCACTAATGGAAAGACAGATGAGCGCTCAACATGAAGAATGTTATACGACTCGTTCATTTTTTGCACGTGCTGAGCCCAGCCCCCATCTCCAGTACACCACCACGTGAGATCAGCACTGATTCAATGGAAATTGTAGAGTCACGCAAAGCAACTCCAACTGTCATCTTTCAAAATATTTCAATATTTCAATATACACTTTCAACATATAATTTGACTATTTTTAAAATAAATTTAAATCAGTCAACTGCAAAAAAATGTTAGAATTAAGTGCTATAAATAAAGAAAAAATATATTTTTATACTATATACTATTATCTTAACAAACAACTGTACTGCTGCCTGTATAAACAAATCTACTTATTTACTCATTACAAAATATACCTTATTCTTGAATTGCCAGATTAAATTTTCTTGTATAATATCAAGAACTGATGGTATCAGTGATCCTGGAATAGATAGCTAAATCTGTTGGACTTTTATACCCGAGCCTAGTGGCTCATCAGGCCGGTGCTTATCCCTGGTTTCCGTAGCGTGAAGCAACTAGGAGTTCAACTCCTCCTGGATGGGACGCTAGTCCATCGCAGGTTACCTTTCCAGAATTTTTACTGGTACCCATTTAAAATGCTGGGTCTACGGAGGCACACCTGTGGTTAAGACCTTGCCCAGGGGTCTTAGCACGTTGGGGGTCTAATGGGAATTCTAACCCATGCCCTCTCGATCATGAGCCCAGCACCCTGATCACTTCAGTTGCATTTATTTTGTGCATTTCATGATGTGATTGCTGAATGAATCATTTAATAGGTTCCCATTGTATCTTTGAACGCTGTAATTCTTTAACTACTGAAAACCTTTCACTCACTCATTGAAAAATATCCTGAGATATCCCTGGGTTTACACTGGGCCACAGTGTCTGCGTTCTCGTTTCAAAAAAGCATGGAGCACGAGTGAGGTGTGAAAAGGAGGCAGGCTACATCGAAGAGATGAAACTTGAAGGAATCGTGTTTCCAAGTTTCTCAAGATCCCCTACGTTGGCACATCAAAGGCTGTTACACTCTGTTAAGGTCTGTCAAGCTCGACTGCGCTCTACTACGATTTCCACATTCAATCACAATTGGCGTCAAATCCAAATTAATACATTGTAATAATCGCGGCAAAATTTGTGATAGTCAAAAATTTTGTCACAATCATGATGATTCCACCAAGTTCACTCAAGATCATCAGGATCCGATCCCACGGCCCCCAACCCCCATCACACACACACACACACACACACACACACACACACATCACGATTCTCTCAAATTGTTGAGATCATGTACATTGTAGCGCTGGTGTAACCTAAGTTAAGCAGAAGGATCAATCAACAGAGCAAGACATTCTCATCTTTTTTTTTTTTTTTTGTAAATATGGAAGTATTAGAAAAAAAATTAGACAGAAATCTAGAAATAGTGGAATTAATACAGACTAGATATCTATCTACATATTAAACATAGTTTAAGAGGATGTACATTTGGCTAAAATCTTTTGAGAAGGCCATAAATCTATCAAAACATGGACATAACTATTTTTTTAAATAGTTTATCACACTATGACATGCTGTATTTGTCTATATTATGTGCAATAAACAACTGGACTGCGGCACCTCTGGGTCAAAAGATTTGCTAAAATACCCTCCAAACTAGAGTCACATCAGGCAATTTTAAAACTAGGCACTTAAACAGATCACATAAGGAAAGATCAGGAAAGAACTGAGGAGCGATGTCATGCATGTAACCTGAGTCACATGCTGAAAGTGATCTACGCACCTGCGAGAGCACAAATACGCCATCCACATGCCCGCACCGTCTGTTCTGCTTATACGCGTCATGCTGGTGTGTGTCTACCAGTAGAAACGAGATAGCGTTAAAGTGCAGCAAATGCAAATCAGGTATTCGGACTTAAATGTTTACACACAGGTAAAAAAGCAGACAGGTTCCAACGTTCACTGTTTTCACCCTTTTTCGCATTAATTTCTTCATGAAAATAGAGAACAGAAAAACATTTGGAGATATTATATGCTGGAAATGGCATAACAGTAAAGCCCATTAAATTGTGAAGCCCCTTATTTATATTCTGCAGAGATCCCATTTAAAAAAAGACATCAATGTGATAGCAAAAGTTGGCTGGACGTCCACCCCTATCATTTAGTTTACTCATAATAACCCTCATGTACACTTTCATTGCATCTTCCAACTTGTCATTAGCATGTTTTCACATGACGCCCAATCACTTTCTCTCTATTAAAAAACAGCTGGCTGAAAACAGAGGGCACATCTGCGAATATCATGGTGGCTAATGTCACTTATCAACACATGACATTTCCTTCCTTCAAAAGCCCTCATGTGTCACTGAAAGTGTCTACGCTAATGGGCATGAATCTGGGCTCAGCACACATCCGACAGTCCATTTCTCAAGGCTGAGCTAACAGGGTAGCAGACTAATCCATCAAAACACTGCCACGATCAAATCACCGCTTCGGGTTTCTTGAAAATGATTAACAACCAAACGGATAACTACTGTGACGCCATATGGATCATTAGATGAACATCATGACTCTTATGAATATTAAGATGTCAAGATCTTCCTGAAAAGGCCATCATGAATTGAACAGACAGTGGAGTTAATGTTAAATGTTAAATTACCTGCGAGCTAATGATGAATAACTGGCTGGTCGATGAGGAAAGGGTACTTAAAGCTTCTGACATGAAAAGCTGACTGTTGTTTTAGGCTCTTCATTTGCACTTGGACCAATTTGCACATGTAATATTAAAAATATATATTTATAAAATATTTCCATGCAACTGTAGGTCCAACTTAATAAATGTTTAAAGTGTAAGTCAAAATAATAGTAAAGACAATTTCAGTATATTACAAAGTGCCGCCAATTTTTTTTTATTTTTTATTTCTTTTACTTTATTCATACTAAATTTGCCGATTTTCCGGCATGAAAGTCGGACATATCTAGTCAAGTTCAGTAACCGGCTTTACAAATAAATATAACAAATTTGTACTACTGTTTTTGATTACAAAACAATAATTTTGGAGTGTGAAAATGATGTTATAATGTGTGGTTTTGCTCATTTTGTTATATTTTTGACACAAAAAAAAATCTTTTTTTAATGAGATGGGCCTCTGAATGTAACGTCTGTCAAGATCCATATATTTGATATCTTGGTCTATATGATGTACGTACCGGCAAATATCTGTACTTGGTTTTATTAAACTGGACAGAAGGTAGCATTGGTTGCACTTAATAAAAGAATTGTCCTAAAAAAAATCCATATAGGTAGTTCTTATCAACATGAATAAACACAGGTGAAATGTCTGTCAAACCAATTACATGTTACGTTCATTTATATCTTGGTTCTCACGTCATTGAGAAAAAAAACCCTGAAGCCAAGACCGAGTCTCATGAATATTTATTACTTCTGGCTCATGCTCAGTGGACACTTTTCCGACTTCCTTGATTTTAGCCAGAGGTGATGTGATGTGTCCGTCAATGTTACATGACATTAATTTAAAGTGGCTTTGCAATTTCTTCTATGGATAATATTATCTTTTAATGAACACTGAGTTCTAACTTTTTTAAATTGAGAAGAATTTTGATTGTTTTTATGGTTTTAAAATTTTAATAAATGCCCCCAGAATGTACCCAACACCAAATAATGAGCCGTTTGTGTTCACTGATGATTTGGGAATGTTGGCCTTATTAGAAAATAATAGCATGATACTTCTGTGCTATGTTTAGTATCAGTAAAATGTTGTGATACATCACAACACTGATTAGCATAACACAGAAAAAGCAGCTATTTAATAATACTTTCATTTAAAATGAAATAAAAATAAGAAAATACATATATTCTGCACAGAACTGTGATATTAACTCTCCTGCTTCTAATTAAAGGTTTTAATTGTGAAAATATTGATGATTTTACTGTGTCATAATATCATCAGAGCATTAACATTACATCATTATATCGCCCAGTCTTATTCTTTTCTCATCAACACAAAACGCAATAAATGCTACGATTCGTGGCACTGATATTTACCACTGTCAGCTAAAAAGGACCCGAGGGACTCTTTGACTAATAGAGGTCCTGCACGGGCTACTCTAAAAAGCCAGAATGCATTTTTCACAGCAGCGAGGATCCATTCACTGCTAAAATATTCCCTTGGATCCATTGTTAGAGGCATTGTGCTGCTTCACAGATTTCCTGTTATCAACCTCACAGACGGGCTTCGAGTAGGGCAATCTGATGCATTTTTAAACATGTTCCATAATAAACTCTGTTTTTTGCTATAAATTGAATCTGTATCATATTATTATATTATAAATCCTTGACACAATATCTCTGCAGATATTAGTACAGAGACTGAGCATGAACGAACGGGTTCTTCGACACACTGTACTTCTGTCAGATCACACATCAAGACAAGGCCGTGTCAGAACCAACACGGGTTTCCTCTCTGCATGAACATTTCATGGCTTTTAGCATAACATTCTGAGTCCCATCTCACTTCTGCTAGAAGCATAGAGCAAAATAACTGATTCAACAGCTAACTCGCCCAACCAGTATTAATAACGCAACAGCATTGCATATTTACTAACCATATTATATAGCAGTATACTGACATGAAGAAAATATTAATTAAGTACATTTTTTTTTTTACATATGGCATCTAAAAGATGCTGGGTAACAAGAAGAAATGAGAATAATTTTGCAAAAGATATAGAAAGAATAAGAACAAAAATAATCATTGGGTATAATAATAATAGAATATAATAATATACTTATAATTATATTATACCATTTGTGTGTGAGATATGTGATGCTGATTACCTTCATTATAAAAAAATAAAACATAATGCATGAAAAAACTCTCCCAGGTTTCTTAGGCTATGAGCCAAAGAGATATTTATTAATGTAAGGGGGAATTTTGCGTTCGAAGCTCTTTAGCAGAGATATAAAGACAGTATAAACTGATATCAGATTCTCCCTATAATTAACTGAATTAACTGATAATCCCTATTATAAAGGATATTAAATGGTGTCGTATGAATCTTATATATTACTAAAAGCACACACTTCTCTCCATAAATATAAACAGAGGATTAACAAAGATAAAACTTACAGTATATCTCCTTACATATTTAACCAGACAACATAATCAGGTTGTTTTTGCAAACATTCTTTGGTATTTTAATTTATTTGGTTACTTATTTATTTATATTTATTTTACATAGGGGAAATGAATCAGTAGGTGGTTTTGCTGAGGGTGAAGTAATAATAAGGCACTCAAGCTATATAATGGTTAAAACAGCCGAGCGAATCCACCAACTAGTAATACAAGAAAGTATTCTCTGCAAAATATAATAATGACAATTTTATAGATACTGATTATTCCCTTAGTGTGACATGTACCTAATACACACTGACCGGTTAAGGTTAATTCTAAAAAAATATATTAATTAAAAAAAAAGAAAAAGAGATCCACGATCAGCAAAGGCTGGATTATTATTTTTTTAATAAAAAATGCAGGAGTAGAATAAAAAGAGTTAATTCAATTATCTTCACTAAGCACTTTATCATGATCAGGATCATGTTGGATCCAGAGCTCATCCTGGGAGCAATATGGGAATAAGACTATAAAGTAATAATCTTAAAGTCTGGAGGTCATAAATCTATATACAAACTGTAATATATAAATATAGATAAAAATATCTTCCTATCCTTCTGTCCTTGAGTCCGATGTTAAGCGCCCCAGAAAAAAAAAAAGAAATCCACAAAAAAAAGTTTGTTAAGTACAAAGATTCAGGCACCTGCCTGTTCACTCACTCAACACACACACACACACACACACACACACACACACACACACACACACACACATGTATGAATTTCACACATGCACCTGCTTGTGTTTGTATTTGCCCTGGACATGGATGGGTTCAATATAACCATAAACTGACCATCAAATCAAACCATGCACACATAGCATAGCATGGACTTAAAACATTCCTACTTCACACACACGGATCATTCCTGACCTTCAGCAGGAGAGGAGCACAGGGTGACACAGAGCAAAAAGCATGTACTAGTTATTATTATTATTATTATTATTATTATTATTGTTATTATTATTATTATTATCATTATTATTATTATTATTATTATTATTATTATTATTATTATCATTATTATTACTATTATCATTATTATTGATGTTATTATTGTTGTTATTATTATTGTAGTTGTTGTTGTTATTTATAATTATCATCGTTTATTTTCTGAACTGCTTAATCCTAATTAGGGTCGCTGGGAGGCTGGCGCCCATCTCAGCCGACTCTAGGTGAGGGCTGAGTATACCCTGGACAGCTCGCCAGGCAATAGCAGGGCTATTTATTATCTTTTTTTTATTTAATTTCATATTTATTATTATTTATTATTATTTTTATTATTATTATTATTATTATTATTTTATTATTATTTTATTGTCGTTGTTGTTGTTGTTATTATTATTATTATTATTATTATTATTATTTTTATTTTTATTACAAACTTTTTAAATAGATAAATTCTTGTTATTCTGGATGATTACAACATTTTAGGCTACCCATTCAATAAAATTTCTTTTACTTAAAAACTGTATTAAAACCAATGAAGAACAGTAATTAAAAGATTTATAATAATAATAATAATAATAATAATAATAATAATAATAATAATAATAATAAGGCTAAGAGTTCAGTACTATAACACTCGTTATTTGTATAAATGTAGATAAAATGAGTAAACTTTGTGATTCTGAGGCTCAGGTTGATTTTGAAGTATTTAAGTTGAACAATGATTCACTTCCAGTCTAAACCAGTACTGCTGATCTCTGTAACTGGTCCAGACCAGTAAAACCATTAAACACCTTTTCCCAGAGCAAATAACTGCACTGCGTCTTTACTGAGCTTTCCCCATTTATTTATTTACTTTCCACACTCTTACCCACTGAACCACAACACACACACACACACACACACACACACAGAGAGAGACAGAGAGAGAGAGAGAGAGAGAGAGACTCACCGGAATAATAACCCAGATCCTCTCCGTCCTCTTCAGCCTCACCCTCAGCTCCCTCTGCCTCCTGTTCCCCTCGCCCTTCTTTATTCTTTCACCGGAATCCTCCCGTGTCCATCTCTCTCTCTCTCTCTCTCTCTCTCTCTCTCTCTCTCTCTCCTCCTCCTCCGGGTGTTGTGCTGTCACAAGTCCGCTGCGTGGACGAGCACACGAGGGTTTGTTTGCGCGCCGCTTCCGGTGTGCGCGCTCTAGTTACGCGGTGACGCGCTCCTGAACCCTTTTAAATGTATCCTATCCGCCCCCGGCTAGTGTTTCCCTTCACAGGGTTCCTCAAGCCAAACCTCATCCTAATAAACACAGTGCAAAATCTCAGTGTTAACATTTACTCTGATTCTCTGGTAAAAGGACATCTAACAACTGAAGCTATTTTATTATAATATCCCAGGATATTATTACATCTTACACAGTGCTCTCTCTCTCTCTCTCTCTCTCTCTCTCTCTCTCTCTCATTTGCCAAACCATTTAATCCTACCAGGGTTGTGGGGAGGCCGGAGTCTCTGTCAGCTGACACTGGCCTAATGTGCATGTGTTTGGACTGTGGGAAGACACCAGAGTACCCAGAGCAAACCCACACATGCACAGGAAGAACACGCAAACTTCACGCACAAACGGCCAGGTCGGGATTCAAACCCACGACCTTCTAGCTGTGAGGCGGACGTGTTAACCGCTACGCCATCGTCCGACACTAAGCTCTCCAGACCATCGCAGGGCCAAAACATTCACAATCCCATCCACACCTAGGGCCAATTTAGAATATTAGTATCTTTGGACTGTGGGAGGAAACCTGAGTACCCAGAGGAAATTCACGCAACATGAAAAAACTCCACACAGAAACACCCTCGCTGACTCCAGGACTCAAACACAGGACCTTCTTGCTTTGAGGCGGATGTGCTAGCCACTACACCACCATGCCCCCCCTCACAGTATACAGTATAATATACCCCAAAAGTCTTAGGGACGCCAATCGCGGATTCACCTATTCACAGGTTTTTCTTAAGAAAATAAAAACATTTTTCATGGAAAAATAGTTTCATGGTAAATTATATGTTTTTTTATGTTATTTAAGGCTAGATTATTTAGAAATATACTTAAGCCCCTTCCATCAGTAGAAGCCCTTAAGAAGGATCATCCTGAAGCGCCTGAAGAAGCAGAAGAAGAAGCATGCCAGAGGAGATGTAACTTCGCTGCTATGCTGTCCTGTTACCCAATTATTTATAAGGGTAATTCTATAAAATGAATTTGGAATAATAATAAAGTGTTTTGTGATCATAGTTTGAGGATATATTTAGGGTTTAAACCATCAATATAGATAATTATAAGCAATTTAGGGGGTGTGTCTATTATTCACGGATATTCAGACTTAAACTTAGATTTATTTGTTTTATTTATTTATTTTATTCGCGATTCACAGGTGGTCGTGAACCCTAACCCCCGCTAATAGCAGGGGGCCACTGTATGTTTTATCACAACAAACAATATGTAGATATGCATGCTATGACTACCACATTATTATTCATTCACTCATTCATAAGGGTCGTGGGGAGGCTGTAGCCCATCTCAGTCAACTCTGGGTGGAGATGGGGTTAAGCTGAACAGCTTGCCAGACCATTGCAGGGCTTGCCAGACCATTGCAATCCTTCACACAACCATTCACACTCACACTTAGGTGCAGTTTGGAAAAGCCAATTAGCGTAATGTGCATGTGTTTGGACTGTGGGAGGAAACCGGAGTACCCAGAGGAAACCTACACAAGCACATAGACAGCATACGAACTCCACACACTCACTGAGTCTGGGACTTGCTCCCAGGACATTCTTGCTGTGAGCCGCCCGTGCTAACCGGGACGACACCATGTTAGATTTCCAAACATCAGGTTTCCAGTTCAGAATTAAATGTTTGTATGTCACTGTGGAAAACTTATTTTGTATACAAGAGACCATTTTTTTCAGACAAAAACATTAAAATGAAACTTGCTGGGTGTTGCTGCAAAGATAAGAAACAAGAACAGCAGTCAAAACCTCCGAAAGAGCAATAATATCAAGGGTCACCCCACCAAATATTGACTTTGTGCCATTTATCAATGTTTACTACTGTTTGAAAATGTTAAAGTGTTTAATTTCATTGTGTTGGAAGGAATCTTTGCTCTACAGTGTGCCTTTGTATGCGCCTAAGACTGTAGGTGATGCAGTTGTGCTCATATGCGCCTTTATTTTAAAAGTAGAACATTGTTTTTTGTTGATGATTCTCATCATGCTCCCCAACTCAATAAATAAATAAACAAACAAACAAATAACCTGTTTTAACATTCTGAAATGACTGTCAGGTTTGACTCAGCGTACAGCTGGTGGTATTTTATCCCACGGCCCTCTGCTGGTGGCGAGCAAAATAAAGAGCTTGCAGTTTTTACATCCAAAATTATTTTCATCAACATGCATACCAAGAAGAAGGATTTGGATGCCATTTTAGGATTAGTTAAAATCTGAGGTATGTGAATAGTATAGTTCATCCATCCATCCATCCATCCATTTATTCATTCATTCATTTATTTGCCAAAGCACTTAATCCTATAAGAGTCACAAAGAGCTGGGAGCAGACTCTCTCAGGTGACTGTAGTCGAAGGCGGGGTACACCCTGAACAGCTCACCAGTCCACTATTCACACTCACACCTAGGGGCAAATTAGCCTAATATTCATGTCTTTGGACTGTGTGGAGGAAACCAGAGTACCCAGAGAAAACCCACAAAAGGAAAACATGCAAATCCACCTAGAAACACCCTAGCTTAGCCTGGGATTCGATCCCAGGGCCTTCTTGCTGTGAGGCAGATGTGCAAACTACAATGCCATCATGCCACCCACAGCATAGTTCACTGCCATAATAACAGATATCTGTAATAAAGCAAGCAACAAAATAAATAAATAGATAGATAGATAGATAGATAGATAGATAGATAGATAGATAGATAGATAGATAAATAAATAGACAAATAGACAAACAAACAAACAAATAAACAAACAAACAAACAAACAAACAAATAAATAAATAAATAACAGCAGGTTTATGTTTTATATGTTCATTATAACATATAAAAGTAATGTTTTGTTCACAATGTTTTCAAACATTAAAGTCATATCATTTTGAACAATGTATATGTATATGTATATATATA
>JAQMYF010000012.1:55293879-55309720 GCA_030014195.1 Neosilurus mollespiculum | reverse complement strand
GTGTTCAGGTACCAGTGTTCTGGTTCAGGGCCCGAATGGCCTGCGGGAAGAAGCTCCTCCTCATTCGCTCAGTGTTTTCTGAATAATTCTTATGGTAGGGGCAGTGGTGGCCCGGTGGTAGGTTACTGGATTACTGATCCGAAGGTCAAGGGTTCAAGCCACACTATCAAAGAGTTGTTACTACTGTCCCCCCAGTCCAGCTAACTGGGTTATCAAAGCCCAGCCATGTCTCTCACTGTCTGTGGTGAGAGGCAGGTAAAAATAGAAAAAAGAGTCGGCTAAGATTGGCACCAGCCCTAATTAGGATTAGGCGGGTCCGAAAATGAATGAACAAATAAAAGGATGTATAAGATGAATGAATGAAGGAATAAAACACTCAGTGTGTGGTTAGAACAATAAGAGTAACTCGGTTTCACAGCACTGTGTCAGTGATTCGTTTCCTATATCTACCTTAAACCACAGGCCTAAACACAGATTCAGTATATTCCTTTCACATTCTATAAATCACTGTATTTCTTTATTTTAAATTTTAGACTTTCTTAATGATGCACTTCTTCAGTCAATAAGCATTAATTAAATGGTGGTTTTGCTTGCTCATTAGGGATGTGTAGGGGTTGTAGAAATTTTTTTTAGATTCCTCCCTAATTTAATTTTACTATGTAAAGCTGCTTTGTGACAATGTCAATTGTAAAAAGTGCTATACAAATAAAAGTGAACTGAATTGAATTGAATATACAGAAAATCTCTACTGATCATGGATCACAAACTCCCACAAGAACTCCTATAAGATAACACTGCCTCTTCACTGCTGTCTGACAACCCATCACCCTTTGCCGCTGTAATAGTTCACATTTAAAGTCTACATCTATGTCTATAGTTACTGAAAGCATCTCGGGGCATTATGGGTCATCCTCAGCCAGATTATCAGCCCCAGGCCTGTCCATCACCTGAGACAATACTAACAGTGATGAGCACAAGGACCAGGACAGAGGCCCTTTCAGGATGACAAGATGGACACCAGATCTTACCTTCCATTAGAGTAAAAAAAAAAAAAAAAAGGTCTAAGTGCATTCCCTGTATGTCCAAGGATAGCTATTACATGCACCCTTTGAAAAACAGGATCTAATTACATATATTAGATCTATATAAAAAAATCTCTAAAAAGTAACTTTGAGGATCCAGAATGAACTACTTCACCGTACACATCATCATGCCAGTCTGTTTACAAAATCCATGCATCCATGAGTTCTTCAATAAAACACTACAACTCTATTAGAGTCAGGACCAAAAGAAACTTACCAGAAGCTTCACACACTTCCCCATAAGGTCGGAATGGAATGCTGTGTGTTTATTCTGGTGGGTAAGTATGGAAGAAGTTTAAATAGGCTGTGTAATGAAGAGACTGTCAGTTAAATAGTGCAGAAGAACCGTTTTTCCTCATCCCCGGGGTTCACTAAAGAAACTCACATTTACACGTTCACATTACAGCACATCAAACCCCATCTCCTATATTTACCATGATTAAATATTTAAAACTATGTAATAAACAAATGGAAAGAATAATCCTTTCACTTAAGAGAAGAGTAAAAAATTAAATGTTGAGATTTTAATCCAAATACTTTTAATAGTAAAACAGCATGCATGCAGTGATGCACTAGTGTGAAAGTTTATATTAATAATAATTTTATTAATGGGGTGTCATGGGGGCGCAATGGTTAACACGTCCGTCTCACAGCTAGAAGGTCCTGGGTTCGATTCCTGGGCTTGGGCATTTCGGTGTGGAGTTTGCATGTTCTCCTCGTGCTTGCGTTGGCTTCCTGTGGGTACTCCGGTTTCCTCCCACAGTCCAAAAACATGCACAAGCTGAATCATAATTAGGGTCGCAGGGAGGCTGATGCCCATCTCAGCCGACTCAAGTCGAGGGCAGAGTGCACCCTGGACATCTCACCAGGCCATCGCAGGGCAACATTAGACTAATTGGCTGTTCCAAACTGCCCCTAGGTGTGAGTGTGAATGGTTGTGTGTGTGTGTGTGTTGGCTCTGCAATGGTCTGGCGAGTTGTTGAGGGTGTTCCCCACCTTCGCCCAGAGCTGGCTGAGATGAGTGCCAGTCTCTCCGTGACCCCAATAAAGACTGTTATAGGAGAAAAGAAGATCAGAGAATGGGATTTAATCGATGTAGGCTTCCACAACACCAACAGGATTGGAACAGAACAGGAGAAAGTCAAACAATACTTTGAACTAGCTCTTAAAATTAAAACTCTATGGAAAATGTAAGAAGTTTGGGTTACCCTAGTGGTAATCAGTGCCCCAGGTACTTTTTCCAGCAAATGGGTCTCAGCGTAGAAACAATATAGGGTCTGCAAGAATTCTCCAGAAAACTCTAGACTGATAAGGTGGTGTGTTACGAGTTGTTGATAGGGTACTCTCAGCACACTCGCAGATAACTCATCAGTAGTTTGTGTGTGTGTGTGCTCACTTTGGATGGATTAAATACAGAGGCAAAATTTCCCTTGCAGGATTAATATAGTATACAAATGTAATTAAAAAATAATAAAAGAAAATACCAACCACTTGCCTGATTTCTTGAAGGGTGTCAAAAAAAGCCTTAACCACAGAGCCACCACTGCCCGTTGTTTCCTCCCAGTAGATAATTACTGATCACAAGATATGATTCAAATATGGATTTAAAACCACAGCTTGACTTCATACAGATTCTGTTCATAATAATAAAGAAACCAGCCTGAGAGATTTAGAGGTGATTTACAGTGATTCCTTGATGATTTTTGTGCCCATGAGTCATTTCATCCTTCAACACCAACCTCTTCTTAGGCCTGGTGCCTTGTATATCTCTCGTCTGTGGTTTGGGAATCAACCACAAATCCCACCTTTTAATCCTTCATAACATGACATTCATGTGCACTGGAGAGCGTTCACACTGGATACAGGGACAGAATCTCAGTGTTCAGTCTATTTACTGATGATTTATGTGTGTACACAGGTCTGAACTCTAGTGCTTTAGGCTGTTGGGAAAAGAAAACACTGTTATAATTTAGAAGTAGCTTATAGTCCTTATCCTTATAGTATTACAGCAGGCATGCTATGATGTTCTGGTGTGAGAGTATATTACGATAAAGAATACTACTAATACTAAATAATAATCATAATAATAATAATAATAATAATAATAATAATAATAATAATAAAATGGAGTTATACACACAGTGCATGTCAAGAGCTTCAGTTGTTTAATGTTTACATGAGAATAAAGAAAAGATGTGATCTCTCAGACTTTAAGCATGACATGGATCCTGGTGCCAGATGGTCTGGTTCGAGTATTTTAATAATTGGTTATTTCCTGGGATTTTCACAGCCTCATTCACTCATTTGCTGAACCGCTTAATTCCATTAGGGTCGGAGATCTCATCCAACACTGGGTGAAGGCGGGACCAGCTTGCCAGACCATCGCAGAGCAACACACACACAACTACTTACAGTCACACCTTGGGGCAATTTGGAACAGCCAGTTAGCCTAATGGGCATGGCTTTGGACTGTGGGAGGAAACTGGAGTACCCAGAGGAAACCTACACAAGCACGACGAGAACAGGCAAACTCCAAAAGTCCAGAAATCAAACCGATGACTTTGTTGAGGCAGATGTGCTAACCCCTGCACCACCGTACTTACCCCGAAGCCATAATATTAAAACTAAAAATCCCAAAGCCTACAACTGTAGATAAGGGCTTAAAAAATATTTCCCCAGGAAGACTGCCAAGATTTGAGTTACAACATCAAGCTAGATCAAATAAATGGCTGTTTTTCGATCCACTCGTTAAATTTCTGTCAGTTTCCTGATACTGAGTCACTTCTGTGCACAGAGAGGTGCAGGTGACGCCGCTACTCAGAGACCCCTCCTGCTGTGAGATGTGCTGAAAGATCACAGGGCTTATTTGCAGGGACATGAGCATCTGCCCTAAGCCTCATGTTTACACAGCACCACAGGGGACGACCTCCATCTAAAGCTCAAAGGAGTCCCATCTTCTTGACCCGCCCTACTGGACCTAACCCGGACCTTTGATGGTGGTTCAACGAGTCTAACATACACGTGAAACTGTTTGCAGCGAGAACACTTCTCACACACACGCAAAGGGCTTTGCTGATGACTGATGTGGTAGTAAAGACTGCCATGAAAGCAGTGACTGAAGATTGTCTGAAGCTTGTGAGTGTGTTAATATATTTGACAGTATGTAATAATGTAAGTGTGATGAAGTTTCAGGTTTTCTTCTCCATTTTATCTGTTTCCACTGTAGGCCTTGTAGTGTGAATATTTTAGAGTTTGTCTTTAAGTGAAGCTGTAATCAGAAAAAGATATGATGTTCTCAGCCTGAGAGAATGCTTTTTTTTTCCTGACCACTCAGCCACATACACATACACTGTCCTCATGATAAGAGGGCGATGCAAAGTGTTAGTTAAGGGTGTGGGTACATGACGTGAAATGAGTTGTCAGTTTGCTGTCTAATACGTTCTAGTCCACTAGATGATCATGCGCTGCTCCTAGACGCGCTGTTCTAGTCCTGTTGCTCCTGGACCAGAATCGATAAATGTGTATATAAGGAGACTGAGAGAAGATGATTTATGTCACTAATACATTTGCCTATGTGGGTATATGATGGGCATCTCTTTGCAAAGATAATGAAATTTCTTGCTGCTTCTAAAATACTTGATTTCTCCTGATTCCTCTCCCAAGGGAACTTTCCACCACAGTAGCAATCGTACATCCCTCTTAATCAACTAACCACAATTTATAAGATGAAATGTAGTCAATTTTAACCCCTTTCACATGTCTGTATTTCAAAATCCTGTGGTTTTTCACTGCAGCTGTAAACCCCACAACATGGAGAGCACAGCAACGTGTAATCACATTGATCACATGAACCTCAGGATGAAGTAAATCTCAAATAGTCTTACTGTATAAAAAAGTAAACAATAAAATAACACAAAGAAGAAAATACTTCTTTATTTGGCAAATCAGATGAACCCGATTCCTTTTTACTCTTCTCCTTTTCATCTTTTCTCTTACTTTCTTTCTTTTTACATTCTATTCATCATATAAAGAAACCTTTAATATATAATATTATGCCTTTAATATATAATAATAATATACAACTATGATGATTCTTCAGGAACTATGATGGATCTTCAGGACGGAGAAAATACATTCTCAAGTTCAGCATGCTCTATGCAAGTTTCCTCTTTGGCAGCATTTTGCTAAGCAAATAAAACAACTCTTATGGTTTTGAGATTTTACCTTTCTGTCTTAACAGAGGCAGCATGATGGCATAGCGGTTAGCATGTCCGACACACAGCAAGAAGGTCCTGGGTTCGAGTTCGAGTTGGCTGTTCCCAATTGTACCTAGCTGTGGATGTGAGTGTAAATAGCTGTGTGAGTTGCCCTGCAATGGTCTGGTGAACTGTACAGGGTGTATTCTGCCTTTGCCCAGTGTCAGCTGAGATAGGCTCCAGCCTCCCCATGACCCTAGTATTAGGATTAAGTGGTTCGGCAAATGAGTGAGTGTCTTAACAGGATTCCAGGTTAGTAACATATTGTATGCATTATCTGCACTAGGCATCTTGTCTTAGAAAAGGTCTGCACTTCAGCACTCCCAGGTTTACTAGGCCTATAAATGTTGATGGTGGCGACACAACGGTACGGTCTGTAATCCATCAGCAGTTTCTCTGTCATTGGTGTTTTCATGGTTTGGTTCCTAAAGAAATTCACAGACACTTATGATATGACATAGAAAGCAAGATCTATCTGACAATCTGCCTTGTACCAATTAACTCTGTGAACTTTGACCCTTGTGCATTATATTAAGCTCTACAAGCCTTCAAAGAACAAACATACATGAGACACCGCAGCTGTAGAGACCAGGTCGGATTACAGAGCCGGACACGTCGTTGTTCGGTGAACATTCACTGTCCAGGTTATCCTATCAGCCAATCACGTGACAGAAGTAAAATGGATAAAGGCATGCAGATATGGGATTAATGAATGAGTGAACATTGACACGTTCACGTAGTTTATACAGAGTAGAGTAAAAAACCCTCCGGTGAACAAGAATAGCCACAGTGGTTTGCGATTACCTGAAGGCTACGGTAACATAATCAGCCCCTCTTTCTAATTCTGGTGAGCAGAAAAGCATCTCAGAAGCCAAACCATGTTGCTCCTTGAGGTGGATGGGTTACACCAGCAAAACATCACTTCAGGTTCCACTTGAGTCAGCCTAATTCAGGAATATAAATCTACCATGGGCACAGACTCTCCAAAACTGCATAGAAGGGTGGGAACTTCCAGGCAGTGTTTTTCCAGTCTTCAGCTAAATGGTGGTTCAAGCTTCTGCTGACACGTTACCACTCACCAAACACTTTCACCTTTACAAAACCTAGGGGGTATGACTAACCCATATACATGACACACTTCAATACCATCAGTCAATAGAGTCTCAGCACACGCACACACTTCATTGTAAAAGGCAAAGCCATATGTCCTGTTTAGTCAGACAAAGCCAATCCCATTTGTCTAGACAGAAGATTCAAATGGCGCACGGCTTTGTTTCCAGCAGCGGCAGCAGCAGTCTTTAGGGACATGTTAGTGTGGAGGAGGACTTAAGCAGAAGAAGCCCCTCGTTTCATAAAACTTAAGGTTAAAACCAGCACAAAGAATTCTGAATGCACCCATAAAGAAAAGTTGAAACTGTAAAACAAAGTTTTAAACGGTTTTCATAATAAACTGAGAGTCTGACTCCAGATTCTTTAAACAAATACTTTTGCTGTCAACAATTTCTGCATATTCATTTTATTAATTCTCATTTTTCCAAAAGAAGGGGACTTTCCTAAAGTACAGCTCAGCTCTTCATCTGATTCAACTTGAAACGAAACCCAAAAATTTGTCACAAATGTCACACACACTTTACTGTTTTATCCAAAACCAGGACAAAAGCATTTGGTCAAGCTCCCACAAGAAATAAACTAAAAATCAAATGAACACATTATGGAGCTGGGTGGCACGGTGGTGTAGTGCTTAGCACATCCGCCTCACAGCAAGAAGGTCCTGGGGTTGAGTCCCGGGCTCGGGGAGGGTGTTTCTGTGTGGAGTTTTGCATGTTCTTCCCGTGCTTGAGTGGGTTTCCTCTGGGAACTCTGATTTCCTCCCACAGTCCAAAGACATGTACATTAAACTATTCCAAATTAACCCTAGGTGTGGCTGTGTGTCTGAATGTCTGTGTGTGTTTTGCCCTATGATGGTCTGGTGTTCTATTCAAGGTTACCCCGCCTCTGCCCAGTGTCGGCTGACTCTAATAGGTTGAGCGGTTAAACAAATGAGGGTGTGAGTGACATTATGGAGCCATGAGGACCCTTATGAGCAACAATGCATTCAAATCTCAGTGCAGAAGAGGAAATACTGAAGAAACATGACCAAATAATGATAATGATCATAATAATACTTGCTACTTTCATGTTTTTATTCTGTTTAATTTTTGTTTTTATTCTTAGATACTTCCCCAAATATCTGTTAAATTAATATCTCAGAGTGTTCGCAGAAATTTCTAAAGCAAAATCTGACAACACCAAATATTTCTTACAGTCAGATCTCTTCCAGCGAGTTCTGAGTTAAAAGTGGTTTTGCAGTTTGTCCTGTCATCTGGGTTCTTCTGGGACAGCCTCTGGGCTCCAAGCCATGGATGAGGTCGTCCCAACATCCCAGAATCCATCAGTCCTTTACGTGTCCTTCAACAGGGTCAATAGAAACCCAATGAAGCCTTATTCGTGGGAATCAACATCTTCACAGCTAAATGATTCCTTTTGTCCATCCTATTTAGTATGTCACCAGCAAACAGTTGTCATTGGCAAAGTCTCTGAATCCATGGCTTCTTGGTTTGGACTCGTGAACTGAATGGCTGGACTTTCGCTCAGGTTCGTTAAACAGCTGTGCTATTCCGATGGGTTGTTATATACGTCCAACACTGAGGTGGCAGGTCGAACCTTCCGCTTTCCTTAAAGACTCTGAGAGGTCCTTTATCTAAGTGTCTGTGGTATTGCAGCAGGATATTTCACAGGCTCAGCAGCACTGATGGACTGTCACAAAGGTAACAACGCTGCAAGAGCTAGTAGAAATAAAGGAGTCCAGGAGCTGCTGCTGCTGCGTGCTGCACCGGAACTGAAGTTCTGAATCCGCATGAACACGGCGTTAGTGTGATTAGTGGGGAGCTCCACATTACATGCCATACCTTCACAGCATGATACACACTCCTGAGAGAAACAGATAATCAAAGATCAGATCAACATTACGAAAACGAAACAGGAGCTAATGCTCCACTGGTATCGCTGTGCACACATGCATACATATATACACATATACATACATACAATTCAACCTCTCTTTTCAGAGAGGTGGAATTGTGGGTCAGTCAGAGGGAGGCATCAGCCAGCGACAAAATAGCCGACAAATTGAATATTCTTCTGTCAATGCTACAAAGTTCAACAGTGAAGGTAAGACCACCACGGATCCATGACCAGGTCGACCTGGACCATCAGTAAGATGCCTTCGCTCCATGAAGAGCGCAGAGGAGAGGAATCCCTGTTCCAAGGCCGCAGACATAGCAGAAGACATCCAACCCAGCTCAAAAATTGTTACGTGCTAAATTAATTGACAACTATTTTCATTCATTCATTCATTTTCTGAACCGCTTAATCCTAGTTAGGATCGCGGAGAGGCTGGCGCCCATCTCAGCCGACTCGGGGCAAGGGCACAGTACACACTGAACAGCTCGCCAGACATCGCAGGGCAGAAACACGCTGATGGCTATGCAGCCTAATCTTGACGAAAATCAGCAATGGTTCTTTTACATGCCTCTCACCACAGACAATGAGACATGGCCTGCATTTGATAACCCAGTTAGCTGCACTGGGGGGACAGCAGTGACAACCCATTGATAGTGGGGCTTGAACCCCCGGCCTTGGGATCAGTAATCCAGCACCCTACCACCGGGTCCCCACTGCCCCTTGCCAACTATTTTAATAATAAATAATTTAAATGGATTAAATTGATTAATTGTTGCAGTCTTAGACCCAAGCACTGCATTTCTGGTTATTATCCTTATAAGATTTCTGTGTAGCTGCAAAGCACAAGATATTTACACACAGTATTAATAAGCTGCTCTTCCGTGGCAGAATCATTAAACTCGTGATCATTGTTTCCCTATGGGAAATGTTTTGGGGAACTCAGTGTTTGGCGGCGTCTGTCAATCAAAGCTATCTTTAAGCTCTGATTGGTGATCACTTTAATCATGTTGCCTAAAAGTTCAGCTCAGTTCAACCCCACTTTGTGTCGCTTGAGAAATTTTCGCCTGTCAGCGCTCATTTCGCTGGCTTTCATTGACAATACATAGTCGCTTGTCACTCAACGCTTCATTCTGCACACCCCTTAATATTGGAATGGCAGAGAATAAAGCCTGTATAAGCAATGCACTCTCATGGAGCTGTGAGTGGGTGGGCTCACCGCGTGATGCATCTTCCCATGATGTCGGCATCCGGTCAAGTTGCAGTCATCGACTGAAGCGCACCTTTTGGTCACAAACTTCGTTTTGCCATGGCGTCCAAAATGATGGATGGTCATGCAATACTGTGTGTCTGTCATCACAGGAAAAATAAATAAACTCATTTCATATCATCTACCACAAGTAAACAATTACTATAGAGTTTATTCTCTGACCATAAAAATCTCTCCTAAGTATAAGAATGGAAGGGATATTTTGATGAATGTATATGGAAGTTTGTGTGAGAGGATGGCCTGTAAATGGTATGGTGCACTCACTTTGAGGACACCACTTGTCTTCGGCCCAGCGATTGCAGCTGTAGTTGTCTGAGACCTGATCGCATGTGAAGCACTTGAAGCTTTTGGGATATGGAGTCGCTGAATGCAAAAAAATTGGTCATGTTATAGGTAAATACAGTAGAACAAGACTGAGCACAATGCAGGTTTATGGGTCAGGCTGGACAAGGCTGTGGTGCACCGATAAGAAGAAGGAAAGGCAAGGAAGTGTTTAATTTAATGCTGTGTTCATAAACACCTGTCCAATTATTATTCATAATATACATATTAAAGCACTGCCGAAAAGTGGGGCTCCGAAAATGTTTGCATGTGTAAGTTTACAGAAACATGCATCCATAAAGTAAGAGAATAAGCTGTGAAGTGCGGTGATGGCGGATCATGGTTTTACGACATTTGCATAAGTGTGAAGCTCTGAAGCTACACTAATAATCTCAGTGTGAAGAACATAGAATTTCTGATTCATAATTCACCTTAAAACTTTCAGATTTACTTGCAGCATTTCGTACAACCTATGGCAGGACCTTCCAATCATACACCAAATTTGAACTCAACTGCACAAAAATCTCAAGTTCCTGAATGTTTCCGTTGATCTTCCCCCCAGCTGCTGTGCTATCGGAGCTCAATCTGGACCGGCTCGATATAAATCAAGAACTTCTGCAGGCAAGATTGAAGATAACAAGCACTCACCATCCACCGGAGGCCTGATGTTATAAAAATTGATGCTGTCACAATTCACAGGAGTCAAAAGCAGCTTCGAAGCAACCAGAAGGTACACAGCTACAGGGACAGACATCCTTCAGGGTTAAAACTGGCACCTGAAATGAAGAACAAATACTGCAGACTCATTGTCTATTCATGACATCAACGAACAGGTTAAGAAACTGTAACAACACCATCCACATGAGTAACAAGGACTCTAATGAAGAAAAGCAAAGTGAAACAGACAACTAAGAGCAAACCACACAAAGAACTGCCACTAAAGTGCTCCTTTCACGCAGGCAATGAACAAGTATGTACTTAACACCACTTCCTATTTACTCTTGAAAACAAAGCACATAGTACGCAATCAGGGCTGGGCAATATGCCCATTATGTCTTAATGCGCTTTTAAGAGACAACACACATATCGTGACAGCTTCTGCTTTTAAATATGAAACATGCCTTAATACCATGTAAGAACTCTGACAGGAAACGGCAGATATGATGTACGGTACATTCATGTGCACTATTTAATGTACTGTACATCATATCTGCTGTTTCCTGTCAGAGTTAAAAAAAAATGTGAAAATGACAAGATTTTAAAACATAAAAGACAAAAGTGTGGAAAAAGTGTGGATGACTAAAATTATTAAAAACAAAAAACAAGCAAACAAAAATCCCATTATATATTATTATAACTAGCCAGAGTTATAATAAAATGCCTCCCCCTAGCGGCCGTCAGATGAACATTTCGCGCATGGGTAAGGACAGGGATTTTTAGGATTTGTTTTTCTCCTAATATGATCCCACGGCGGCTTAGTTGTCAGCACGTTCTCCTCACAGCAGTTAGGTCCTAGGTTTGAGTGAATACAAACCAAACACGGGTGAATACGTAACCCTCCCTGTCAAGCTGTGGTGGCAGTAAAAAGATAACGGAAGTGTATCAAATGGCAAGTTAAATGAAATGACTGAAGGACATTTAAAATATTATGACCACTTCCATCACTAAGTCAACTAGCTATTCATCAAATGTAAGTAGTTTTGGCGGAGGTATTGTAATCACTGCAATTTGTCTGTTTATCAGTGAACAAATTCTTTGCCACACCCATGCATGGATTTTCACTAAACTTGATGGGGACACTACCCTACCTGGGTTCTGGAAGTTATATGACTCTGGAATGTGAAGGTCAGAGCGGGGTCACAAAGATTTGGAGATAAAGAGCTCACAACTTTAAAACGAGTGTCAGTAGACATGCCGTTACTATGGAACACTAATAGCAACCATAAATTCTTTTTTTGATTTTGCTATACTGTATTAAACCCCTAAAGGGAAATTATTGCCTCTGCATTTAACCCATCCAAAATGAGCACACACACACACACGTAAACAGTGTGCACACACACTCGGAGCAGTGGGCTGCCACACACATTGTGGCGACCGGAGAGCAGTTGGGGGGTAGGTGCATTGCTCAAGGGAACTTCTGCCATGAAGGTGGAGGGAGGGAACGTGCAGCTCACTCCCCCACCGCCACACATTTTTCCTGCTGGTTCGGGAATCGAACCAGTGACCTTTCAGTCGTAAAGCTGCTTCTCAAACCATTAGACCTGAAGGTCGAATCTCGTAAATCCGTCAAATGAGAGAGATTTTTCACTAATGTGGTCACATCCATGTACTAGAGAACATATCGTAAGAGGAGGACAAGGGTCACTTAAAACCAGTACCCATATAGATCTGTTTGATCTTATCCATCTAGTTTTAGCATTAGGATAGCATTATTCAGATATTACTGCAGATAACCTACACTGTTAATTTGTGAAACAGACAAGGCTAATTGGTTGTGTGAATGTTCATCACTTCACAGTGTGCTCTGGAACACTCCTTTTTATGTTATTTTGTGAAGTACACAGTATTGATGTTAATGTGGCGTGTAGTCTGAATTTGCAGGGCACTGACCTCTCAAGGCCACCGTAGCAAAAGGATTTTCATGCACATGTAAATCTGTGGTAGTTTTTACCTGACATGATCTACATGATCTGCTTTTCCTTTAGTTGCAAGGAATCAGAAAATGGGGCAACTTTTTCACTGCACTTTAGGTTTATTATGATTCACGCAGTTTCCAAAATCCAATTTTCTTGGAACATCGTTACACTCAAATACCAGCTAGTCAAGACTGTACGAACCAACAGCTTACACAAGAAACATTCTTTATGAACACAAAACATTTTACTGAACTGAAACCTAAAAAACACAATATATTACTATTATTAATGCTTAATATTACTATTATTAATGCTTAAACTCCAGAGATAAAGAGAATACTTCCTTCGCTTGAAGCTAAGTGTTGCTAAACGCAGGAATGTGAAATGTCTTTATTGGGTCGGAGTAAAGAGCAGTACTGTGTGGTGACCCTGAAGGCTAATCATTACGGCTGGACACAACCACTATTCTGTGTGAGTTTCCACGCACTAATGCTTCTCACACATATCATTACATCAGAACGAAGGCGCGTTCAGGTTCTCTCACATTCCACTCAGAAGCCATGACTGAATAACCCGCTCAAGATGAGCATAGCTACCTTTATTACTGTAGGTTTAAACCTCAGTGAAGTCTCAGTGATGGAGTCAAGCCTACATGCACTAAACTAAACTGCTCGTACATTAATGTTCATGGGAAAGTTCTGAAAGTTATGCAGCACCTATGCTAAGGTCCTTCAAGATAATGGTGCAATAAAGTTTGACACTCCATTCATCCATTTGCCAACCGCTTATTCCTACTCGGGTATTGGGGAGGCTGGAGCCTCCCTCAGTCGACTCTGGGTAATAGGTACAGGTACAACCTGAACAGCTTGCCAGTCTATCACATCCAACACCCACACAACCATTCACATACACACACTCACACCTCGATGGCAATTTGAAACAGCCAATCCACCTAATGTGCAAGTCTTTGGACTGTAGGAGGAAACCAGAGTACTTAGAGGAAATCCACATAAGCATGGAGTGAACATGCAAACTCCACACAGAAACGGCCGTGACGGGCCTAGCACTCAAACCCTGGACCTTTTTGCTGTGAGGTGGACATGCCTGACCCCCCTCAAAAATATAGTAATATAGTAGTGTCAGCTTCTGTATGTTACTGTATGTTACCAGTTCAACAAGTTAAAAAGAGTTTTAAACAGTGGCCAAAAATCAGACAAGACTCTATTCTTGTGTGATTATCCCTCATTTAATAAGTGACTGACAAACAGCTGCAACAATCACCAGGCTCTTCACAGAGAGACATATCATGTCAAAGACACAAGAGACACTTCAACAATCCTCATATTCTCTAGAAATAGGAAAAAAAGAAAATTCTCAAATGTATGTACCTGAATTCAGTACAGAACACTGGCTGGTGCCTTGACGGACGGATGGAGTCGGCAGTCATGTTATAGTCTTTGGTGTTAAATGCTCCACCTCAACTGTTCAGACTGACACCCACATTATGTACAGATTAGCAAGTAATGGCACCCTGCTGCCACATATCTCGCATTAAGCGAACATCCCACTAGTCAGGACAGATTTAAGCTTTAACTGCTTTCCGTGGGTAGTTTATACATCACTGAGATAAAATGGAGGACCCTGGATTATTGGGTGAAGCATGCAGATGAGTAGAGGATGAGATACGCTTGGGAACCTGTACATCGTCACATTATGAGAGAACAACATAAGAACCAAAAGCATCTCAACAATACTTTAATACTGAGCAGGCAAATGATTCAAGAAGTAAAATTTCCTAGTACATTCACCTGGGAATACTCCCCCCCCTCCCCAGCCCTGCTGTGATAATAAAGGATCAGGAACTCAATACCTCTGCCAGTCTTGTCAGGAATGAAGTCTTACCTTAATGCTGTAGAATTAAAAGCTCATGAAAACAAAGCAGCCTGGCTATGAGGACTCCAGGATTAGTCTGACAGAGCCGAGTGAGTTTGTTCATGTGTAGGGGGAGTGGAGTGTGGGGGTCTGAGAGCCAATTTCCTCTTTAGCCCCTTCCCTAAAGGAATCAGTGACCCCACAACTTCCTGAGAACGCAGGCTTAGGATTGGAGGATTGTGGGGCAGAAGCTGTTTAGCAGCAGCCTGTGGATACTGTGTGAATTCAGCGAGGACGTGTAAAGGGGATTATCATACACACACACACACAAACAGTCACACTCACAGCCAAATTGCACTGTATTCTCAGAAAACTGGGTATTAAGTTTGTATACAATGCAGTAGAAATAGATAACGTGGTATGAACTCCATGGATGCGGAGGGTATTGTTGAACTCTGTGCGCACGTGGAGGAGTCAGGGCTTTCTTAATGTATAGATGTGGACACAAGAAAAGCTTTAAGGACCAGACATGACGCATTTCCTCACAAGGTGTAATCTGATTGGTTGTAGTAAGAATGTATTGGAGGTTGTGTGCATAACCATGCGTGTGGCACAAAATTAGTGGAAGCGCGTTAGACACAGTGTGAACTTGGAATGGACGTAGTGAGGATGAAGTATCCATTTTGACCACTGCCCACCCTATATTTTCAGAACTTTTAAGGATGCAGTGTGGTCTTCATGATCCTTGCCTGAGTGTGATCGAGGGCTTATCTGATACCAATAAACAGTATAAACAGGTTTTGTCCTGATTCCAGGTGTTATGCACAGCTGGCGTGCATACTAATAAAACAATATACAGACCAGTACAGTGGTGTACCATAAATTAATAAAAGTATGGTAGATTTAGTACAATTTAGACAGAAAAGCTTCAAAAGGAAAATCAATGGGATGTATTTTCCAATATGATTACAAACAGGTTAAAAGAGCTCACCCTCTTCACTTTTGATAAATGTGTGAATTATGGCTCAAAAAAACTAAACTGTTCTAAACGATGACAAACTGAAAAACTAAATTAAAATTATATATAACATTATTTATATATAGATATATTTATATGCATTTAAATTTTTTTGATGAAAATTGTTATTGTAGGCAATGAGAACCAAAAAAAATCTTTAAAAAAATATTTTATTAGTATGGCCACTATGCCTGAAAGGTTAAATTCTGTAATCAAAGTAAAGGGTGTTCACACTTAATATTGACTTTCTGTTCTCAAAAAAAAGAGACTGTTATTTTTGTTATTACTATATATTGTTGCTTGTTAACTTATTCTCATCAATATGATCCAATATTGCATGAAATAAATACTTGAATAGTACTTGGTTTCTGATTTATCTTCAT
>JAQMYF010000012.1:55236320-55251707 GCA_030014195.1 Neosilurus mollespiculum | reverse complement strand
CATCACATGCATCAAAGTACTCAACTGCGTGGCTGGCCAGTAAAGGCCTTAAAGATGAAAAACTAATGACACGGCCCCCTTCTTCACCTGACTAAAACCCTATTGAGAACTTTTGTATGTATGTATGTATGTATGTATGTATATATCAAAGTGAGTATGCACACACACGTTAACAGTGAACACACACACATACACACTCGGAGCGGTGGGCTGCCACACATTGTGGTGCCCGGAAAGCAGTTGGGGGTTAGGTGCCTTGCTCAAGGGCACTTCAGCCATGAATGTGGAGGAAGGGAAGGTGTAGCTCCACACATTTATCCTGCTGGTTCGTGAATCAAACCAGTGACCTTTCGGTCCCAAAGTCACTTCTCTAACCATTAGGCTACAGCTGCCCCCTGTGTATGTACACTAAATTAAATATAAAAGCACAATTTTAAAAAAATATATATTTTTAGACATTATGGAAATATTTCAACAAAACAATTATTTTATTCTTGCCTTAATATTAAACCAAAGGAAACATGACTAACAATTTTCTGTTCACAGTTCATGAGTTATCACAGCCTGAACCAACCAGGGCTCAGTGGGCAAACATCAGAGCACTCAGTACTGAGTGTGTCCACCATCTGCATCGTGTTGAGCAGCACATCTCGGATGCATGGAGTTAACGAGATGATCAATAGTGGCCTGTGGAGTCTTGTCCCATCACCATCACAGAGGTGCAGGAGCCGTGTGTGCGCATCCTGTGCAGGCGTGGTCACATGAGGTCATTCAGGCATGTGGACGATTTACAGTGCTGCCAGTCTCTCGGAATCGATTCTCAACTGGCTGATGGTGGAATGATGCACATTCAAGCGTGTTGGCACTGCTGTCACAGACATCCCAACATTCAGCATGCCAATGGCACACTCCCTCATGACTTGTGTCATCTGTGGCATTGTGACTAGTGCCAAAAGTGCACATTTTGGGTGGCCTTTTATTGGCCCTTATGCAAGGATTGCCTGTGTATTGGTCAGGCTGACTGTCCAACTCAGTGTTATGCATTATACCTCTCATGGATGGAATAACTCGGTGATTGTATAATCTCACAGGGATGTGGTATGAGAAGTGGGTAACCAGAATTCAGCAGAACAAATCATGCAGTCCACCAATCAACACTATTTATGAGCATATTTAATTATAGATCATTTTAACTCAGTATTTTTGTTCCATGTGTTTATATTTTGGTTCAGTGTATAAAGCTGGGCCCACAGTAATTGGTGTAAACTGTTGTGGTGACCTTGCCTATTCGGCTGTGCTCATAAAACAAGGCTAAATAGTAAAAATAATAAATAAATAAAATCCTAATGCTATCCTTTATCCATATATCACCACCACTGTTCACTAGTGAGTGTGGAAATAGATGAATCTACTTCAAATCAACAAGTCAACATTGCTTTTGCAGCCTTGAACAATCCTGAACTAACTCCTGTTTACGTAACTGTGGAGAGATGAAGCCAAGCCTCAATCCATATATGCCTAGAGTTCCTTAGAAAATGCCAAATGGTTTTAGTTAATGTCCTGGTCTCAGCCATTTTCCCAAGCTTTCCTGACTTCGGAGGACACAGAACCTTTTTATACCTTTTTGTTGGTCTGTGTGTGATTTTCTAAACAAAAGCACATCTCTGCATGCTCCTGAAACTTAATTAGCCATGGCTGTTAGTATAACACCATTAATCTTGACCTGGATAAACATATGGGTTGATGTAAAACCAGACTCATTAAGACAGGACTAAGGGACAACACTGGGGAATATCCCCCCCCCCCCAATTAAATAAACTGTTTTTATTTATTAATAATTATAATTATAATAATTATTCCCCAGACGAATATCATCGTACTGAAATCCATATTATTTTGGATCTTAGTTCATAAGATTGAATAGAGGTTAGTACGTCCACCTCAGAGAAAGAAGGTCCTGGGTTTGAGTCCCGGGCTCAGCAATGGTGTTTCTGTGTGGTGTGGATGTTCTCCCTGTGTTTGCAGGGGTTTTCTCTGGGAAATTTGGTTTCTTCCCACAGTCCAAAGACATAAGCTTCATGCAATTTGGCTGTTCCAAATTGCCCCCAAGTGTTGTCCATGGATTGGCGTGCTGTTCAGGCGTACCCCGCCTTTGTCCAGTGTTGGCGTAGATAGTCACCACCCTCCCCACATCCCTATTAGGATTAAGTGGTTCGGCAAATGAGTGAATAAATGAAGATAGCAAAAAATGTTTTTTCTTTGCATGATTGTGTTAAATGTTGTTACTGTTATTATTACTGTTACCTTTTCCCAGAGTCTTTCTTTAGTCAGGAGTATGAATGAGTTTAATACATGGTATCATAACTGTGGTAAAAATCACCTGATCAATGTTATATGGTAACATGTGTATTCTTAGCATGTGTCCAACTTGTCTGCCAAGTTTGAGGAAATTTTGTCAAAATCTGGAGGAGTTGAATTTAGATGGAAGGCTCCTAGGGACATGGTAAAGCTCACTATCTCAAGGGCAATAACTCTTGTAAAAATCACCCGGTCACCATTATATGATAATATGCGTATCCTTAGCACATGTCCAAAATGTCTGCCAAGTTTGAAGAATTGCCAAGAGAAGCCGTAGGAGCAGTTGATTTTAGATGGAAGGCACCTAGGGACATGATGAAGCTCATTATCTCAAGAGCAGTAACTCTGGTAAAAATCACCCAATCACCGTTATATGATATATGATGGTATCTTTAGCACGTATCCAACATGCCTGCCAAGTTTGAAGAAAACCCAAGAGAAGCTGTAGGAGGAGTTGGTTTGATAAGATTCTGAGATAGACCGACAGAAGGATAGATGGTGCAACAACACACAATCCCCATTCAGGCTGTGAACCAGCAGGGGGTGAAAAATTGGCCTTCAGATTTGAAGTAGAATTATACATGAGAATTTCTTTTAAGGTGTATAAAGCTCTATTTGAAGAGATATGTAATGATATGCAATTTATACAATGAGAAACAACAAGCTATAAGCTTTCACTATTTGTTCACGGTGACTTAGCAATTAAAAGCCGCTGATCAGATGATTGTGAGAAGTTTCAGGAGAAAACTTCAGCCACAGCGTGTTTTTCTTGTTGTTTTTTTTTCTCTGAATCTGAAGCAGAGGAGTTTTGTGTTTGAACAAAGAGAGAGGAAACGTCTCATTGAAAAATACCTCAAGGGGCACCTACGGTAGGACATAAATCAGCAAGTGTTGTCATGACTTTTGCTCATTAATCAAGGGTGTAGAGCTGACGCAGCTGTAAATATGGCTCAGTTTCTCCAGTCTAAAACTACTGGAGGGCAGCGTTTCTGAAACCCACTACAGGAGGAACAGTGGGGTGTTTCCCCTGCACTAACATGCCTGAAACTATTCATTACTAACATGATGAATTCAAGAAACACTATTCACTATGATACAATGTTAAATGGAATCATTCAGGGTGGCACGGTAGTGAAGCGGTTTTCATGTCCACCACTCTATATAGATTTGCATGTTTTCCTTGTGCTAGTGGGTACTCGGGTTTCCTTCCAAAGTCCAAAGACATGTACGTTAGGCAAACTAGTTGTTCCAAATTGCATCTAGGAGTGAATGATTGAGTGTGTTGACCCTGCGATGGACTGCTAAGCTGTTCAAGGTGTACCCTGCATTCACCCAGAATCACAACGCTGGTTGGATTAAGCGGTTCAGAACATGAATAAATGGGGTTATTCAACAAAGCCATGGATTGATTATTCACTGGATTATGTGATCCTCTTGCTTATTTGATTTTAGACACCATATGGGACACTATTATTTCTACCGTAATAAACCAGATAACTAGAACAGTGGCCGCCATCAGCCAAATTAGTTGTCAGTTCATAAGATTTTGATTACTGAATCTTACCGTTCTTTATTTGCTGCTGCTGTTGCTGTTGCTGTTGCTGTGGTGGTACTGCTGCTGAGCTGCCTGCATCTGGTGATAGTGATGACGCCGAGGGCTCTGCACCCCCCCTCCTCTGATGGCATGGCCTGGTGAGCCAGAGGCTGCTGAGTGATGTCCAGCATGGTGTCCAGCACGAATGGGCTTAGCTAGCACAGAGAAGCACAGAGAAGATCTTTGAGTAAACACTAAGGATATTCTTATACAGGATATACTAATACAAGTTATATTGCTTGAAACATGACAAGATTGATAAGTGCCAAGTATGAACCTTTTAACAAGTCTTGCACTGATCTAAACAATTCAATATGCCATCATCATTCATTCATTCACTCATTCATTCTTTAAGCCACTTAATGCTAATTAGGGTCGCGGGGAGGCTGGTGCTTATCTCAGCCGACTCTGGGCAAGGGCAGGGTACACCCTGAAAAGCTCGCAAGGCCATCACTCAAACAACTAGGGGTGATTTTTGGTAAGCTGTGCATGTTTTTGGACTGTGGGAGAAAAATGGAGTACCTGGAGGAAACCCATCAAGCACGGGGAGAACATGCAAACTCCACACAGAAACGCCTGAGCCCAGAAACTGAACCCAGGCCTTCTTGCTGTGAGCTGATGTGATACCCACTGTGCCACCGTGCCGACATGCCATCATCATTGTCAATTAATTACGATTGGAAAATATGGGGTTATAGCCAATCATAACTTCTCAAGTTATGTATGGGTGACTACACAGGCATTTTATAATTGCACAGATCCAAACTGATCCCTGTTTATTGAAAGAAAAAAAAAGCAAGGTCTAAGAGAGATGAGCAATAATAAGAGTATAAGAGTATGAATCAAAAATCTGGTACCAAATTCCCATTAAGTGTGACTATATCGCCCTCGTCTGGCTATAATATAAAACACTCTCACTGTCACTCATGCCCATAATCCCACTAGGGTTGTGGGGAGGCTGATGCGTATCTCAGCCGACATTGGCGATGGCGGGGTACACCCTAAACAGACCATAGTAGAGCAACACACACAACCATTCACACTAATACATAACACTGACAACTAAATATCATTCCCTAGTTATTGTAGTGATTTCATAGTTTGAATACAGTGCCTTCGAATATTATTTTAATATAATCTTTAAGAATAAAGGTTTAAAGGTCCTAAATTTTTAGGTTTAGGGGTCTTACATCCAATTTGGTACTGATTTATCTCGACACTGACCGATCTGTGCTGTGTGGCTCCTCCTGGCCTGGTTTTTAGCTCGGACTGCCTCTTTGATTCGCTCCACCTCCTGCTGGTAGCGCTTGCGGTCTCTCATGGCATTCTCCTTCGCCTCTTTCAGTGCCGTCTCGAGGGATTTTACTCGCTCAGCTGTGGCTCGAAGGCGCTTCTCCAGCTTAGGCAGCTCACAGCGCAGCTCTGCATTGTCACGCACCAACTTAAGAGACAATGTGAGAGAATAAGAGTTGGCTTCTTTGAGTTTTTAAAATCGAGCTGAAATATTCAGCCTCCTGAGCAGTCCATTATGTCCCATTACATCCTGTGGGATATCTCCCATAAAAGTGCAAGTGTAAGCATATTACAGCTATTTGCTTTTTTTTGGTTGGTGCTGAAAGAAAAGTTCAGTGCAAACCTGTTTGTGGACTTTGGTGAGCTGTTCCAGATTGTTCTCCAGGAAAACAATCTTCTGTTTCAAAGCCAGGCTGCCTCCTGCCTCCTCTGAGTCCAACTCTACGCTCTATCAGAAACAGAATGATCATCCCAGTGGTTACAATTCTGTCAGTGTAACGTGGAGGTTGTGAGTTCAAATCCTTGTACTGCTTTAATCAAATCTTGGGATTGGATTCTGCTTTCATTTTAAACTGGACGAAAGTTAGTGCTTTCCAAACAAATCAATGTAACTTCAGGTTGTTCACGCCACTGAAATGTCATTTTAACTTGGAATTGGATATATCCACTGATTTTCTACACAAAACTACGAGCGAGGGCTGAAATGTTTACAGCCTGTCCATGATGCAGTGGCCGAATTTGACCAAATATGGTTTATTTTTCGACATAGTCACCCCTGTGGTCTATACGCTTCTTCCCGCAGAGGTGCAGTGCTTGGATCCCAGTGATATAGAAGCTCTCATCCCTGATGGTGAGACGGATTGCTATGAACTTTTCGGCCCACCCTTAAAGATTATTCACAATCCATTCTGATTGGTCGTAAAATGTTTAACGTTTTCTAAAACATCGGCTCTCATGATTTCTGGTTACAGTAATCTTAAAGGTGCACATTCACTAGTGAATAGTCTGTGTGTCTTCCTATTATCTTCAGTTATCAGTTCATTTTAGACAAAAATAAAGGTTTCCTGGTGAAACCATGCCAGCTCATGGGCTTAGTATCTCTTATTCACCTGTTTTACATCTTGTTTTGGTTCTGTGTTTGTTTACGATAACAATAGTAAGACCCTGTGACCAAAGGAACAATCTTGTGCATGCACAATAACTTGGCAGTGCAACATCGTTTTGTAGGGAGTAGAAATGTCCCAGATCATGTGTTAAGAAACAGAAGAAGGCATAGGATTTTAAGAGAAATAAAAGATGGTGATGTTTACTAATATCATCGCGCCTGGTGCAGGGATGATTGACACTCGATATATGTGCAAGCAAACGGTTTCAGAAAGACATCGTGGCCGATTGCACTTTATTTCCAAAAGATAACACTGTATTTCATGTTTATTCTGGGAAGTGAATTACACCTTTAATGCACTTGTTCTAATAAGATACTGTTTTTTGTAATTTTACACAGGCGCTTGTATAAGGTGCGTTCAAAAAGTTCTGTGACTGCCCCGGTACTGAGTCCATTTGCAATTTTACTATAGACTGGAGAGCCGACATCAAAATTTGTATCAAACTTGGGAAAGCCAATGGCGAATTCCACTGACATCCTGCCCCTTACACATGTGACTCTAAACACCTCTTCCTGGTCATGATTTTATTGCCATAGACTCATTAAATTTCAAGGGTCTCCACTGACTCCTGCAAATGTTCGATACAAAAACTTTCACTCACTCACTCATTTGCCGAGCAGCCCATCTCAGACGACACTGGTCGAGGGCAGAGCACGCCCTAAACAGCTCACCAGACTTTTGCAATGCCAACACCCACACAACTATTCACACTCACACTCACAACTAGGGGAAATCTGGAACAGAAAATTAGCCTAATGTGTATGTCTTTGGACTGTGGGAGTAAACTGGAACACCTGGATCAAACCCATGCAAGCATGTGGAGAACATGCAAACTCCTCACAGAAACGCCCGAACCTGGGATTCGAACCCAGGACTTTCTTGCTGTGAAGTCGACGTGCTAACCACTACAGGCTGCTACAGAAACATTTTTTTTATGGTATCTTATAAGTTGAGTATGGTTTATTGATATAGTGAAGCTTTCTGTTTCAAAAGGTTTATTGTGTATCTATGGAAGGAGTCTCCAGTGTTAGTGCTTTGAGTGAGACAGAGGTAAAGCTCTTCTTCTTTGTAACTACAGGACCCCCCCAATTCAGTTTTTTTTTTTAAGTGAAAGAAACTGAGAGGTTGTTGAGGGAACAACATGCCTATAGCTACTATTATTAAAATGTGTAATCATGCTGTGTGACTCTCCAGTAAATACTATATGTTGTTTAATAAGTTATATACATGGGATGTCATGCTGCCCAGCAGCTGCTTCTTAACTACTCAGTGGTACTAAAAACCACATTCAATAAAGAACTATACTCATCAAAGCACCTCATGATCAGGATCTTAGTCTTAACCACAGACCCGTATGTCAGTCATTATGACTGCTGAGGCTGCAACATTCTTCATTTCAATCTTTCAACAGCATGAACACAGATAGGGAAGGGCACATCTGTGAGAGCACAGATTCATTTTTTAAGAGGTTGCTTAATCATCAACTGGATGAGGCAGTGATGCTTTTACTTCAGGTTTCACTCAAAGCCTCCAGTGACACCATTTCCTGAGCTTAATGGAAATATCTCCTGTGTTGCTGCTACAGCATGTACATCCTCATCAGTCATTCAGCTCCTGGCTCTAAAACACAGAGTTGAAGCCAAAAGCACATCTGGAGGATGAGTCAGCTGGAAGAGCTACCCAAATTCTTAGGGGATTAATGGGAAATAAAAAAAGTATGTACAAAACCTATAACAAAACACAGAGTCACTGCTGATACTGTATGTTGTAATACTCACTGTTCTGACACGTGTGTTAAGATCGTCGATGAAGAGTTTGCGCAGGTTGTGCAGAGTTTCGAGCTCTTTTATCTGACAAAGCAGGAGAAATTATGTCAGAATAAATTTAACTTCATCTAGGTCTCTGATTATTATTTGTTTTGCTGATATGTATGAAAATATATTAAATCATGTAAGTGTTGGTTCCTGCAACGTACTCACCACAGTCTCTTCAAGACCCTTTAGATCCTCCTTCACCTGTTCTCGTTTCTCATTTAATAAACTGATTCACACACAGAAAAGACATACGTTAATCAAACACAACACTGTACGCAGCATGATTTCAGTGTCTGATCAATTCTCTGAACATTCATATTCCTGAATATACAGGCACATAAAGACCTTTTTCTTTGAAGCCTGTCTAAGCCGACATTGGGTGAAGGCATGGTAAACACTGAACAGCTTGCCAGACCAACGTAGGGCCAACACACACACACACACACACACACACACACACACACACACACAAAACCATCCATACACCTCGAACAGCTGATCTTAAAACAGCTAATTAGCCTAATGTGCATGTTTTTGGACTGTGGGAGAAAACCTGAGTACCTGAAGGAAACTCATGCAAGCATGGGGAGAACATGTAAACTCCACACAGAAACTCAGGACCTTCTTGCTGTGAGGTGGATGTGCTAACCATTATGCTACCGTGCCGCTCTGAGCTAATAATGCTAATCACTCAAAGCTGTAATTTTTTTTATGACAAAAAGATTAGACAATATACATATACATATACAAATATACTACAGTGGCAAATATACTATAGTGATCTTAAAAGCTGATATATGTGAATGTATGAATGAATGTAAAAATTTTTCATAAAAAAAATAAGTTCAGCTGTTTTTTTCTGAATCATTGAGATACTTAAAAGAATAAACAAATTAATAGAAATAAATAAATAAGCTTTCATTTGATTCTTAACATAGCTGGATCATCATGCAATATCAAATTAATACCTCTTTACTCACTCCGTCTGGGGGACTAAGAGCTTCTCTGGATGTTGCAACATCAAATTAATCTAATAGCAGATTTTTTTCCCTGATATTTTTTCCCTGATATTTTTTCCCCCTGATATTTTTTCCCGAAATATCTCTTTTTTAATGGCAAAATAGAGCAGTTTTTTTCTTGTTGAACTATATTTTATAAGTGTAATTCATTTAGTCAGTAAAAAATATTGAAAATCTTTTCTATCTACTTTTGCAACTTAAAATTTCAAGTGAATTAACAAAACACAGATTTTATTTTTATTGCATTTTGAAAAATACCAAAACTTTTATATCCAAACTTTTTTTTAGAATTGGGAAATAAGATCTTTTGCTCTCTGTTTCTAAAGTATTTACACAATTTATGGTTTTTGTCCTTATTATGAAAAAGGTGATATTCCTGCTTGGCCATTTGTGAATGCTTTATAAATATACATGTCTGAAGAATGCTTCTGAAACTCAAATATTATTGGTGTAGGCCTGTTCCACTTGTCCCAGTGGAAAAATACAGAATATGAACAAATTTCTAACTATTCACAATATCCCAATGGAATATGCTGTTTACATCACCCATATCAAATATGCTATATGATAAAATATAATATAATATTTAATATTAGTGAGTGAGCACCATCAACCGTATACCTACATTAGTTTCTGCAGCTTGTTATCCTTCTCCTCTTCCTTCTCTTTTAGCTTTTCGTAGTCAGACATGAGTTTTTTCTGCTCTAGTTGAAGAGACTGGTTCATACTGGTGGGGGGAAAGCATGGTTAAGCTTTTAAATATGATATACAATATCAATCATTTCCATTTAAAAGATTCAACATTCTTTCATTTGATATCTTCACATTTTTATACTAACCCTGGGTTTACACTGGAGCATGATGTCTGTGATCTCCATGATTAACAAAAGCCCAGAACCCCACGATTTATGAGCAAGCTTGGAGCACGATTGGGGTATAAAAAAAGAGACAGCTCACATCAAAAAAATAAATGTGCATCAACGTCTGTTAGGTCTGTTAAGTTCTACTGCATTCTACCACGCTTCCCACCTTATATCATGACTGACGTCAAATCTTAATACAGCAGACTAATCAGCGAGTCATCATGAATCCACCAAGTTCCCTCAAGATCATCACGATTTGATCCCATGATCCCCCATGCTCATTATGATTTTCTCAAATCGTGGAGATTGTGGACATCGTGCCCCATTGTAAACCCAGGGTTAATGAATAAAGGTAGATGCAGTGCTTACCGCAAAAGCTGGTTAGTATTACTAGTAATTTTATCATTAGCCATGTTCATAACATATCTTTTATAACATATAAAAATGTGCATATAAAAGCGCCTAACTCTTTCAGCTCATCCAGGATCTTCTGCTTCTCATCGATCTCGTCTCGGAGGCGTGAGAGCTGCTTCTGATGGGTCTCACTGTGACTCTCCATCTGCTCCTGCAGTGCTTTCTACACACAGTGTTCACAGAAATGTAAAAAAAACAGTATTATTAACTAATTTAATGTTATGCTTCACACAAAAACCTCAGTAATTATACTCAGTAATCATACTCAATGATTATACTCAATAATCATATTCAGTAATCATTCTTAATAATCATACTCAAAAATCATACTGAGTAATCATTCTCAATAATCAAACTCAATTATCATAGTCAATAATCATACTCAGTAATCATTCTCAATATTCAAACTCAATAATCATACTCAATAATTACACTCAATAATCGTACTCAGTAATCATACTCAGTGATCATACTCAGTAATCATTCTCAATAATCAAACTCAATTATCATACTTAATTATCATACTCAGTAATCATACTCCATAATCATACTCAATAATCAAACTCAATAATCATACTCAATAATCACACTCAATAATTGTACTCAGTAATCATACTCAGTAGTCATATTCAGTAATCATTCTCAATAATCAAACTCAATTATCATACTCAGTAATCATTCTCAGTAACCAAACTCAATAATCATACTCAATAATCACACTCAATAATCGTACTCAGTAATCAAACTCAGTGATCATACTCAGTAATCATACTTAGTAATCATTCTCAATAATCAAACTCAATAATCATACTCAGTAATCAAACTCAAATTTAGTAATCATATGCAATAATCATACTCAATAATCATACTCAATAATCACACTCAATAATCGTACTCAGTAATCATACTCAGTAATCATACTCAGTAATCATACTCAGTAATCATTCTCAATAATCAAACTCAATTATCATACTCAATGATCATACTCAGTAATCATACTCAATAATCCTACTCAATAATTAAACTCAATAATCATACTCAATAATCACACTCAATAATTGTACTCAGTAATCATACTCAGTAATCATATTCAGTAATCATTCTCAATAATCAAACTCAATTATCATACTCAATAATCATACTCAGTAATCATTCTCAGTAATCAAACTCAATAATTATACTCAATAATCACACTCAATAATCGTACTTAGTAATCAAACTCAGTAATCATACTCAGTAATCAAAGTCAAATTTAGTAATCATATGCAATAATCATACTCAATAATCATACCCAGTAATCATACTCAGTAATTATAACCAGTAATCATTCTCAATAATCAAACTCAACAATCAAACTTAATAATCATATTTAGTAATCATACACAATAATCATACTCAATATTCATATTTAATATCCATACTATATACCATATATTGTAATCATACACAATAATCATACTCAGTAATCATACTCAATAATCATATTTAATAATCATACTCAGTAATCATACTTATTAATCATAATAATCATACTCAATGATCACACTCAGTAATTATACTCAACAATCATTTTCAATAATCAAACTCAATCATCATACTCAAAAATATATGCAATAATCAAACTCAATGATCAAACTCAATAATCATACTCAATAATCATATGCAATAATCATACTCAATAATCATATTCATTAATCATTCTCAATATTCATACCCAATTAAGAATCATACTGAGTAATTATTCTCAAAAATAAAACACAATAATCATATTTATTAATCATATGCAATAATCATACTCAATAATCATAAGAAAGAATCATAATAATTATACTCAGTAATCATACTCAGCAATCATATTTAATAATCATGCTCGGTAATCATAATTGGTAATCACACAGAATAATCATACTCAATAATCATTCTCAGTAATCATATTTAGTAATCATACACAATAATCATACTCAACAATCATACTTAGTAATCATAATTAATAATCATACTCGGTAATCATATTTAATAATCATACGCAATATTCATACTCAATAATCATACTCAATGATTATACTCAATACTCATATTTAGTAATCATATGCAATAATCATACTCAATAATCATATTCCGTAATCATTCTCAATAATCAAACTTAATAATCATACTCAGTAAACCGACTTAAAAATCATACTCAGTAATCATACTTAAGCAAACTCAATAATCATACTCAGTAATCATATTTAGTAATCACACGCAGTAATAATATTCAATAATCATATTTAGTAATCATACGCAATAATCATACTTCATCATGCACCATAATCATACTCAGTAATCATACTCAGTAATCATATGCAATAATAATACGCAATAATCATATTCAGATTAAAAAACAAAAAAAAAAGATATTTGAAAAAATATAAATATATTTGTTATATTTATAAAATATAACAATCCACACATTAAGGACAGGACAGAGAGGGCCAAAACCTCTCATGTCATTATATCATGTCAAGGACTGATGTCCTGGTACTGGAAGAATTTAATCGCAGTTACTGGCAGTTTTATTTAACATTCATCATCATTCAACATTCAGCATTATATTTATTGTTATGGGTGGTGGAGAGCATATAATTCTGCACCTTCATCTCTTCAGCATCCTTCATTTTACTCATGTGCTCCTTCTCCTTGTCCATCACAGACACCTCGTGCATCTTTTCTGGATTAGAGAGTATGCAAATACATAGCAAGTTTAGTTTATATTACAAAAAAGTCAATATGCATAAACATAGTGTTTTAAGTGAGTGTAGGTACTGATACATTTCTATTCTTTATTTACAGTAAGCTCTGAGAGGTGTCCTGGTACCACATGCATAGGAATGAGACCCACCCTGAGCATGAAGTTTGGCCAGCTCTTCCATCAGTGCATCCTGGCTCTCCTCAAGCTGTCTCTTCTTTTGCTCCATGTTTTGCATGTAGTCACTCAGGGATTTATTCTTGGCTTGGAGCTGGATCAGTCAGACACCGGAACACACAATAACTCACCCAATCAATAAATAAAGACTTTTAAAAATCTGATTTTTGATCGGTCATTGTTGAGAATTTTCCTAAAGCACGCTGCCCTTGATCTACAGAAATGGTACTGTGCATGTAGATTAAAGAAGAAGACAGAACTTAAAAGTTCATCTCATTCAAATCTCTAGATGAGTTTCTTTGTGTGTATAAAATCTTAAACCAATGTCTTCTGTTTTAACGATTTCATGGGTAGTCTATTTTTTCAAAATTGAGTCTCAGGATGATCAAGGCCTAAGATCACATGTATAGCCATAATGATTATTACATATTCGTATCATTTATTGACAGACTTGTTTTGGACAGATTTGTTTTTGTCTGCGGGTTACTGTATGGACTTATCCCAAGCAGAAGCCATGGGTCAATGGAGAGGTGCGCAGGAAAGCCCAGTACAGTCTGAGAAAAGCAATAAAAATGGCCAAGGGACAGTACAGAGAGAAGGTGGAGTCCTGTTACAGTGGATCAAACATCAGGCTCAGTGGAGTGGGATAAAGACCATCACAGACTACCAGGGAAAGAGCTTTAACTTGGGGGAGATGACTGCTTTCATATCTGAGGTGCTGAACACCGTCTATGCCCACTTTGAGATCCACAGCAAGCCAGAGTTTCTGTCAGAGGAGGACAGCTGTCCCTTTCAGATCTCTCAGACAGATGTGTGCAATTACTTTAAAAAGGTAAATACACCAAAGCTCCTGGACCGGACAACATCCCAGACCATGTTCTCAAAGCATGGGCTCATATACTGGCAGATGTCTTTGCAGACATTTTTAACCTTTCCCTGCTCTTGTCTGTCATCCCTACATGCTTCAAGAGGACCACCATCGTCCCTGTCCCGAAGAAACCTAATGTGAGCTGCCTCAATGGCTATCACCCAGTATCACTCACCGCCATCATCAAGTGCTTTGAGTGTATGGTCAAAGCTCACATCACATCCTCACTGCCTGCTACCCTCGACCCATTTCAGTTCGCCAACCATTCAAACAGATCCACAGATGATACAATAGCGTTAGCTCTGCACACTGCTCTCTCACACCTGGACCACAAAAACACTTATGTGTGGATGCTGTTTATTGACTACATCTCGGCTTTCAATACCATAATTCCATCCAGGTTTGTCATAAAGCTCCGGGATCTACACACAGTGTCTCCGTATGAAACTCGATCCTGGACTTCCTCATGGGCCGACCACAGATGGTGTGGATCGGCGGTGTGACGTCCTCCACACAGACGCTCAGCACAGGTGCCCCCCAGGGATGTGTGCTGTACAAAGCTCTACAGAGGGTGGTCAGATCTGCACAACGGATTACCAGGACTGAACTGCCAGCCATCCAGGACCTCTACACTCAGCGCTGTAGGAGGAAGGACCAGCAGATCCTCTCTGATCCAAGCCACCCCAGCCACACACTCTTTACCATCCTGCCATTGGATAGCATCCAGACTCGCACCAGCAGATTCAGGGACAGTTTCTAACTACAAGCCATCAGGCTACTGAACTGCTTACTTTAGACAGTGGGGCAAAATAAATATTTAGTCAGCCACCAATTGTGCAAGTTCTCCCGCTTAAAAGATGAGAGAGGTCTCCAATTTTCATCATATGGACACTTCATCTATGAGAGACAGAATGAGAAAAAGAATCCAGATAATCACATTGTCTGATTTTTAAAGAATTTATTTGCAAATTATGGTGGAAAATAAGTACTTGGTCAATAACAAAAGTTCATCTCAGTACTTTGTTATATACCCTTTGTTGGCAATGACAGAGGTCAAAAGTTTTCTGTAAGTCTTCACAAGGTTTTCACACAC
>JAQMYF010000012.1:55215629-55229907 GCA_030014195.1 Neosilurus mollespiculum | reverse complement strand
TGCTGATGGAAGGAGGTTTTCACTCAAAATCTCACAATACATGGCCCCATTCATTCTTTCCTTTACACGGATCAGTCATCCTGGTCCCTTTGCAAAAAAACAGCCCCAAAGCATGATGTTTCCACCCCCATGCTTCACAGTTGGTATGGTGTTCTTTGGATGCAACTCAGCATTCTTTCATCTCCAAACATGACAACTTGATTTTTTACCAAAAATTTTTATTTTGGTTCCAATCCTCTTCTGGATCATCCAAATGCTCTCTAGCAAACTTCAGATGGGCCAGGACATGTACTGGCCCTATTCACACTCACATCCACACCTAGGGGCAATGGAACAGCTAATTTAATCTAATGTGCATGTCTTTTGACTGTGAGAGGAATCCCGGAGCACACGGAGGAAACCCATGCAAGCATGGCGAGAACATATAAACTCACATTGGGATAGTCTGGGTCATACTTGAATTGCAAATTCTTATAATGTGTGTGTGTGTGTGTGTGTGTGTGTGTGTGTGTGTGTGTGTGTGTGTGTTTGGCAAACAGTAGTTTCAAGCTGAGTAATTTCATTGTGTGGAGTTGCTGCACATATGACAATAAAGTTGTAGAATTTTGAATTGTGAGTACTGAATGAATCCTGACTGACCTGTGAGATGAGGAGTTGGCACGATGCAAGCTCTTTCTCATTGGCCTGAAGCTTGCGTGCCGTTTCAGCCTGACCTCCTTCCAGATGTTTGCTGCGGTTCACCAGCGACTTCACCTCTGACTTCATCTTGCTGATGTAGAGGCGTGCCATAGTAAACTCTTCCTCCATCACTCCAGGACCCTCTGCTGTCTGCTGGAGGCAAAAGAGAGTGAAATTATAAGTATGATTAGCTTATACAGTACTATATAAATATATATTTATAAATAAATATATATATATATATATATATATACTGCTGTGCTGCCTATAACTGCATATGGATTTATGGCGTATAATTATCATGCCAGTCAGGAAGTGTGTGTAAATGTGTGTGAGCATATCGTGTGAATAGTTCTTACTGTTTTAAGGTCGCTGGTGCCGATGACGGTGCCGATCTCATTGAGGTCTCGTAGCAGCATGCTGAGGATTTCTGCAGATCTTTTCTTATGGTGGCCACTCACTTCCTGCAGCGTTGACAGATCCCTCTGTACAGCTGATAGAAGTGTCTGCAACACCAACATACGCATGTTTCACGGCACTGCATGGCACTTGTACAACACTTACAATACCACATCTTATCTTCTTGTTTTTCCTTTCATTGAAATACCTGAATATAATGATGCAAAATCTTTTGTTTCATTCTATTTTTATTTTATCATCCACCCACCGACTGCCTATAGGTGATCAGTCATTCACTCAATCATTGGCTGAACTGCTTAATCATATTAGGGATCCATCTAACACTGGGTGAAGCTCACCAGATCAAAATACACCTTACCATTCACACTCATACCTAGGGGCAATTTGGAACAGGGCAGCAGTGGCTCAGTGGTTAAGGCTCCACTTTACTGATCCAAAGGTTGGGGGTTCAAGGCCGAGTACCACCAAGCTGCCACTGTTGGGCCCTTGATCAAGGCCTTTAACCCTCAACTGCTCCGTTGTGTAAAAATGATACATGTGAGTTGCTGTGGGTAAGGGTGTCTGCCAAATTTAGAGCAGCCAATTAGCCTACTGTGCATGTCTTTGGACTGTGAAAGGAAACCGGAGTACCAGGTGGAAACCCACACAAACACAGGGAGAACATGCAAACTCCACACAGAAACGCCCCGAGCCCTTCATGCTGCCTCACAGTTTATGAGGTTTGCAACCACAGTTTATGAGGTTTCCAACCACCATTGTTATGAAACAAAGTGTGGAGAAAACCTCAAAATACCCTGCTGAATTTGAAAATAGCACTAAACAAATATAAAGACCGTTCTTCTACTTCCTGCTTCCCTCTTAACCTTGCTCTCTTCTTTTTACTCACACTTTGTTGTGTTAACTCATCGGTGAGCTGGATGTTGCTTCTTCCTTTCTCCTCCAGCTCGTGGCTCTTCTGGTCATAGTTGACGGCGAGCTCCTCCAGGGCTTGCAGCACTTCCTTCACCTCCTCTTTGGCCGCCTCGTGTTCACGCTGCAGACGCATCAGTTCCTCCTGGAGCTTCTCACAGTCGTGACGCGTCGATGCTAACAGCTGTAGGGACAGACGATGGGGACAGAGGCAGTGGCTGAGAGGTTTTAACTCATTCGGACCACCGAACAGAACAGATGAAGTGACAGAATCTTTGTCACCCAGCTGAAACGCATGATCGGTTCTACTGCAGGATGAAAAATCACAGTTAACATACACTACATAGACAAAAGTTGGTGGACACTTGATGATAACACTCATCTGTTTCTTGATGGTTGGACTCCAGGTTCTGTTCTTTGCTGCTATAATAAATTTATATCCTACTCCAACCGTGGCAAGGTATGTCTTCATGGAGCTCACTGTGTTCGCAGGGAGACTGCCATGCTAGAACAGGTTTGAGCCTCTTAGTTATAGTAAGTGTCCTTCACCTTTCATACTTTCAGTACTGCATACTTTACACAGTGTAAGTGCATACAGTGGATGTCAGATATTTCTTATCTGTGCATAATAACAGATCAGCTACATATTTTTTTTTTATTTTTAGATGTAATTGAAGGAACCAATATATGATCTATGCTAAAGGTTCATACACATATATAGCAATTCACTCAATACCTGTTGCTTTGGAGCCGACATTTGGTCTGTAGTGGACTTTCAGGGTTGTCCATATAGTACAGGCTCATGTAGTATAGAATTTGTGGTGGGAAGTATACAAGCAACCACCTGTGTACCACTCTTACTGGAGTATACTTCCTACTCCAAATCTGGCATATTCACGAGATGATCATATCTAACCTTCAACCTGCAAAAGTCAGCCATGTTTAATTTCTTTAAACTCACAGATACGGTTTATAGAGCATTATATATACCACGACTTTTCCTGATTTCCGTAATGCAATGTTAAGGGATGTTTCCGTCTCTCTGTTGGTTCTAATATGGATGCTATTGAGATAACGAGGCACTATAATGGCTGGATATATCACTAGCCTTGCAGCAAGAAACCAGATTACTGAATTCTTTTTTTCATTTCATTTCACTTTCTGAACTGCTTTATCCTTTTTTTAGGGTTGCGGAGAGACTGTAGGCCATCCCAGCCATCTCAGGGCGAAGGTGGGGTACACCCTGAACAGCTCCTGAGTCCATCGCAGGGCCAACACACACACACACACACACACACACACACACACACACACACACACACTCTAACATCTAGGGGAAATCAAGAATATCCAGTTAGCCTAACATGCATGTCTTTGGACTGTGGGAGGAAACTAGAGTACATGGAGGAAACCCACACAAGCACAGGGAGAACTTGGAAACTCCACACAGATACATCCTCCTCAAACCTCAAATTCGAACCCTGGACCTGTTGCTACACCACTGTGTCACCCTTTACTGAATTCTTTCTTTCGAGAATCGGGTGGACCTCTATGAAGAAAAATGACTGTCTAAATGTTTCACCAAGTTTTGGCACTAAACAATCATGCTGTGTTGGGAGATCAATGCTGATATTATAAGTGATTTCATGGCACACCTACTTGTGTATCATGAATCACCAAGAACCAGCTGTCCTTAATGTATCCAGTCTCTCTGTTAGAGAAGCAGGAGATGAGCTGAGCTTGCATGTAATATGGTTGAAGTTGGTGGAAGCAAAGTCATGGATTTTGTCCCTTTGTGGTAAACGCATGGAGAACTCAGTGCTGGTGCCGTCAGTTATTGGAATCTCTTTGGTGGAAAGCAACATGTTGATTCCAGAATTTCACTAAAGTATCCTTAATAGTGCATCTTACATCTTATAGCCGTCAAGCTTCTGAAATGTGGCCAGTAGACAGATGGTGGATGATATAGGGCTGTTTCCATGGCAACATAATTCACATAGATGTTTGCTGTACATTTAACATGGTTTAAAAGCCCTTAATGAATCTAATAAGATCATAATAATCAGGTTCTTATATAACCAGGACATTAACCAAGTTTCAAATATCAAATTAAATTGAGGTGACAAATGAAATACTTTTAATCAAATCAGTCAATAACTCGTATTTTTCTTCCATTTCATATAGAGTATTGGGGTATAGTTCAAACCAGCAGGTGGCAATAGAGCACTGTCATGCTGATTTTTTTATTATTGTTTGGTTTTTTTCCCTTCAACATGACTTCATGTATTGAACAAGCCATTTGACTCATTATGACACAGGGTCATACAACGCAGCTTTCCAAAATAAATAAATAAATAATCCAGTGCCTAATCGTACAATGCCAATGAATCATCTGTGGTTTGATGAATGAACATTGATCCCACAGGAAACATAGCGGATGAATGTCAAAATAGGTATTAACTCTGCTAGGTAATGAAAGAGTGGACTGTAATATATTATGTATATGCGTGGTACACCCTGAACAGGTCATCGGTCTATTGCAGGGCTAACATGCTCACATTCATATTTATAGGTAACTTAGTGGAGCCAGTTCCTCATATGTAAGCATATGCAAGCATGGGGAGAACATGCACACTCCACACAGAAAAACCCACAAGTCTTAAACACGGAACCTTATTACTACTATATGCTGGCTACAATACCCTTAATTAGTATATACAACACAGGAATGGCACAATCTGTTTGGTCTGCTATCTCTGGATCATAAGTTAATATTCTGAGTGGATATTGCTTAAATCAAAATCAAAGACATTTAGAGTTTGTACCAGACACTTGAGCAGCCAGCATCATTATCACACTCACAAACCATAAACATCTCATTTTAGTATGCTTTCCTTGTGTTTTCAGTAGTATATATTGAAAAAACTATAGGGGGGCGCTGTTTCCTTTTTTTCTGAATGAGTAGGGTGAACCTTGCTTTAGTTTGTTTTAATGATTCCCAGAGTATATTACACAGCTCCTAGACTCGGCACCTGCCTGCGTTAGAAGCTTGTCGGCATAAAATACATTTGAAAAAAAGTGGGGGCTGGGTGATATGGGTCGAGGCGGAGGCTGAATGGCTGGGTCAGCTTATGGCAGTCGTTACCCACCTTCTCATCATTTCTAGTTGTTTTCTCTCCTATTGCCTGTGTTTTTGAGTCTTAATGTGTGTGTATCCGTGTAGTGACGTCGCTACGTGCACGTGCAGTGAGCACTCTGACCAAAGCCGTCTCAAGCAAATTTGTCTAAAAGTTCATGATGTGCATGTTCTCAAATGGCTGTATTTCAGTAAAATGTCCGTTCTATCCTGCATACGTTTTGTAAGTTTCTGACTTTACTTTCTGAAGTTATTGCTGAGTTTCGCCCCGATATTAAGAGCTAATATAAGCAGGTTGCAGCTGTTTGCTAGATGAGGGACTCTGTCAGTCCCTGTACATGTTATTGTCTGGGATTATATATTATTTACATTATTAAATTCATTATATCTTCATGTCTGTATGACATTGCAGGACCAAACTAAAGTCTTCCTGCTGACTGAAGTCTACACATTCATCACACATCGCAACAAGACGTCAACATTTCGGAGGTCTCTGATTGGTTAGTTTTTTTTTTCTGGTCTCGTGTTAGTGAGCCATCTGTCTCATAAGGGTTAACCAGATTCCACTTTCATGATCCCCATTTAAAGACCTCACACATATTCATTACTCGCATTACACAAAAACTTAAAGGTACAATATGTAAGATTTTGGAGGATCTATTAGCTGAAATTAAACTTATCATCAATTAATAAGTTTTCATTTATCAATAATCATATAAATAAATAAATAAATAAATAGTTGAGTGTTCAGAACCTTAGAATAAGCTGTTTGTATTTATTTGAGGAGCAGCTCCCCTCTCATGGAGGCCACCATCTTGAGCTGCCATGTTTCTACAGTAACCCAGAAGCATATAGGCTTCGAAGGAGAGGAGGCGGGAATGACATGTCAGTTGGTTGCAGTCTGGAATCTCACCACAAGCTGCTGCTAGATACCACTAAATCTTACACATTGTACCTTAAAGTCCATGGATACTCTAGTATATGCATACATGCTTGTGTGAGTGAGTGACGGGGAGGGTTCGAGAGCGAGTTATGTATGCATGTGTGTATACATGTTCTGTGATATAGTTAGATGTGCATGATGGCGTGAGCTCACCTCATCCTGATCCACCATCTGCTGTTTCAGTGACTCTGCCAGCTGACTCTGCTGATTGATCTCATCGTCCTGCTCAGGAAGAATGTGTGTGTGTGTGTGTGTGTGTGTGTGTGTGAGAGAGAGAGAGAGAGAGAGAGAGAGAGAGAGTTAGTCCAATAAATAGAGTGCCCACCTGTATCAACCTTCCCAGAGAAACTGCACACTAAGCACACACACCTGTCAATAAAACATGCAGGACTGATAGAGGAAGAGATGTCAGTGATTTAAATCGTACTGGATGAATTTACTCTCCTTAGATCATCTGAACTGACCTCACTATATGTTCACATTCAGCACAGTTACCTCAGATACAGAGGGTCCATTTTTATAGAGCTATCGCCACTATCTATCAATCTATCTATCTATCTATCTATCTATCTATCTATCTATCTATCTATCCTTCTATCTATCCATTTATCCTTCTATCTATTCATCTATCTATCCATCTATCCTTCTATCTATCCTTCTATCTATTCTTCTATCTATCCATATATCTATCCATCTATCTATCTATCCATCCTTCCATCCATCCATCCATCCATCCAAATCTATCTATTCTTCCATCCATTCATTTATCCATCTATCCATCATTCCATCCATCCATCTATCCATCCTTCCATCCATCCACCCATCTATCCATCCATCCTTCTATCTATCTATCTATCTATCTATCTATCTATCTATCTATCTGTCCTTCCATCCATTCATCCACCCTTCCATCCATTAATACATCCATCCTTCCATCCATCCATCCCCATCTATCCATCCTTTCATCCATTCATTTATCCATCTATCCATCTATCCATCTATCTATCTATCTATCTATCTATCTATCTATCTATCTATCTATCTATCTATTCTTCTCAGTAACTCAGAGAGGAAAATCACTTGAGTAGTTGAATTCTGTATTATCTGTAATTTCTTTGGATTTATTGGGAGGGAATTTTGTAAGGTGAGTTCTGAACCCCGAGGGATTTCAGCCCAGAGTTAGAAATAGATTATTTAATTTTACTTATATATGTATTTATCTTCTGCGATGGCCTGGCGAGCTGTTCAGGGTGTACCCCGCCCTTGCCCAGAGTCGGCAGAGATGGGCACCAGCCTCCCCGCAACCCTAATTAGGAATAAGCGGTTCAGAGAATGAATGAATGAATGTATTTTTTCTTTTTGTAATGACATAAATAACACTATAATTGAATATTTTCTACACATTGCAAAGACCCGAGCCTCACCTCACACTACATCTGTGGCTGCTTTTATTTAGTATAAATGTTTGATTTTAATTAATGAGGTAGAAAATTCTTCTAAAACAAGTCTTGTGTTTATCTGATGGAAATAAAACCCCAAACATGCAGTGTGTGTAGAGTGTAATTTGCAGCGGTATGTACCTTGTCATCGAGTTGCTGATAAAGATCATTGATCAGCTCTTCGTACTGCGTTTTCTCTGTGTCACAAAGAGGTTGGGGAGGCGGAGCCAGACTGTCGATTGTGGGTGTGGCTTCAGAGTTTTTCATTTCCTTACTTTTCTGCTGCTCTTCCACAGGAACTGCTTCACCTGAGACAAAAGGTTGAAGTTTATTATTGCAAACATTGGCAGGTAGCCTGTGTCTGGTGAGATTTCAAATTATATACGAAAGACTTGCCCCCTTTCAGGTTTTTTTTTTTTTTAATAATTTGAGACGCAATAATCTATCAGTCTCTTCAAATCTCTGTGTGTGACATTTACACTGAGAGGAAAAGCCATAAACAGCAGATTAAGTGTCTGAAACTAAAGATTATTGATTCAAGGGTCACTTCAATATGTCTAGAACACTTCCTGCTCATGACTGCCATTAAACGAAAAAAAACAACAACAGTGTGTAAATGTCCCAGACAGATGTATGAATAAAGGTGTATTATAACAGATGTATGAATAAAGGTGTATTATAACAGATGTATATATAAAGGTGTATTATAAGAGATGTATGAATTAAGGTGTATTATAAGAGATGTATGAATAAAGGAGTATTATAAGAGATGTATGAATTAAGGTGTATTATAAGAGTTGTATGAATAAAGGTGTATTATAAGAGATGTATGAATAAAGGTGTATTATAAGAGATGTATGAATAAAGGTGTATTATAAGAGATGTATGAATAAAGGAGTATTATAACAGATGTATGAATAAAGGTGTATTATAAGAGATGTATGAATAAAGGTGTATTATAACAGATGTATGAATAAAGGTGTATTATAACAGATGTATGAATAAAGGTGTATTATAAGAGTTGTATGAATAAAGGTGTATTATAACAGATGTATGAATAACGGTGTATTATAACAGATGTACGAATAAATGTGTATTATAAGAGATGTATATATAAAGGTGTATTATTACAGATGTATAAATAAAGGTGTATTATAACAGATGTATGAATAAATGTGTATTATAAGAGATGTATGAATAACGGTGTATTATAACAGATGTATATATAAAGGTGTATTACAACAGATGTATATATAAAGGTGTATTATAACAGATGTATGAATAAAGGTGTATTATAAGAGATGTATGAATAAATGTGTATTATAACAGATGTATGAATAACAGTGTATTATAACAGATGTATATATAAAGGTGTATTATAACAGATGTATGAATAAAGGTGTATTATAAGAGATGTATGAATAAAGGTGTATTATAAGAGATGTATGAATAAAGGTGTATTATAACAGATATATGAATAAAGGTGTTATGACATGTTTATTTCTACAGCATTACCATGCAGCAGATGTGCCTGCCTATAAAAGCTTTCTGTTAAGAAGCATCTGTAATCTGAGCCTTGTTTTCTTGCATAGATGGAAGGAGAAACTCATTCAGCCAAATGTCTTATTTCAATAATAAAGCTTATTTTTCATGATGGAAAAAGGAGTCAGGTATTTTTTTTTAAATTAGCATGAGATGATGTCTGTACATGCAAATTCAACTGATACCCCATAACAAAGAATGCAGTTTCTATTTTCATGTACAGCATGAGAGAAAGGGAATGAGAAAAACAGGAGATGAAGGAAAAGAAGAAGAATGAGAAGGTTCATCTTTTTTTACATCAATTTTGGAATATCAGTGAGAGAATAAAAGAGATTTGGGAGCAAAAAAATGTCATCTTTGATCATATTCAAACCTAGATTGCTCTACCAAACAATCCTGTCTGTCTGTAGGACTAATGATCAGGATAAGAGTACAGCTTCTCTGAAATAATGATGTATCCTATATGTGAATATAGAAAAAGAAAAATAGGCCAATTTGCTCAGAGTAAAGTAAACAACACTGAGAAATCTCTTTATTAAATGTAATATAACATCAGGAAAAATAGTCTTTATTGAAATATCTGCAGGTAATTTTCCTTGTGTTGCTTTATAAACTATATGAAGCATCTCTCCACAAAATGAGTGAGATCAGGAACTGATACTGGGGTGCACTCAGTCAGGGCTCTGTGCAGGACATTCGAGCTCTTTTACTCTAATCGTGCTGAACCATGTCTTAATGAATTGCGCTTTGTGTGTGGGACACTGGTTTGTGCCTCTTTAGTCAAGTAAATGGAATCTGTAACGCTTTCACGTATAGTTTGTGGAAGAAACACATACAGTATGGGTGTGAGGGTCAGGTGTCCACATATTTTGACCATAGAGTGTACGTGGCACGTCCTTCAATACCAAAGTGACACTATTTATCATGCCATATTTTAACTGCTTCACATCTTTCTCTATAAAGTTTCTCTATGTTCTCCTTCTGCTTGTGTGGGTTTCCTCTGGGATCCCTGGTTTCCTCCCAAAAAACAAGCACATTAGATCACCTGGTTCTAACTCTAAATTACCCACAGGTGTAAATGAGGGGTTTGTATTGGTGTTGGTCCTGCAATACACTGACACTCTGTTCAGAGTGTTACCCCGCCTCTCACCTGAAGTCAGCTAGGATTTGGCTTCAGCTTCCCTGCAACCCTAACGGATAAGCGGTACAGATCATGAATAGATGGATGCTAGAATAACATAAATTTTAAACATTTCCTGGGTAGCATGGTGCCGCATTGGTTAGCACGTCCGCATGTTCTCCCTGTGCTTCAGTGGGTTTCCTCCAATACAGTACTCTGGTTTCCTCCCACAGTCCAAGAACATGCACAGTAGGCTAATAGGCTGTTCCAAATCACCCCTAGGTGTGAGTATGAGTGATAATAGTTGTATGTGTTTTGGCCCTGTGATGGTCAAGCTGTTTAGGGTGTACCCCTCCCTCGGCTGAGATGGGCACCAGCCTCCCCACGACTCTAATTAGGATTAGATGAAAGGATGAATAAACATTTCTCTTCCTTCGCGTTACCTCTCCTCCAGCGCTTCAGCTCATTCTCCAGGCGCTGGATGATGATCTTCAAACCTCTGTTTTTCTCCTTCTCCTTCTCATACTTCTTCTTCCATTCCTCAGCCGTCAGCTCCATGTTGACCGACACTGTGTTCTTAATCGTCTTGGCTCTGAGAGAGAGAGTTCCATGATGTTATCCAATGTAGCATTTTGTTCCTTTTTTAGCTAATTAATTATTAGCAAGTAGACCTGCTGCTCTCTCAGGGCTCCTCTGCTTTAATTAAGCACTGAAAAGGAGACTGTAATGACTGTAATGTACTCTAATGAGTAATAAAGGTCTATAACTAAACTACTATACTATAGAACTAAAGTAAATAGTCCATGTGCAAACATAAAAATAACAAAAAGAAAAACATTTATGGTCGCAAACTTCTCTTAGACACAGTAATGAGGGTAAGAAAGCATTAATGATACATCGAGGAAAGGCAAATTGATTTTGTAATTACTTTTAATAGGCCTCTAATGTTTAAATAAGGCTGAAACACACAGCTGGCCCACTGCCAGAGCTCTAAACATAAAGACATTAGTAGCATTGAACCTGTAAATATCCAGTCATGGTAGGGCAGTACAATCATTTGTCTTGTTGGTTGAGACCAACACGGACTAAAAACTGAATCTATCAAGTATATAACTATTAGGGAAATATTTTAGCAGAATGAAAGGTTTTGGAACACAGTGCTAAAGAAACTGGAAAAATCTGTAAAAACAACGCCAACAAGATCGCTTTTATAAAGGACAAAAGAGGCCAAACATAAGACAATTTTTTACATTTAATTTCTAGTTTTATCTTTCTTAAATCATATGCCTTCTTCTGTTTCTTAAAACAGGATCTCAGACTTTTCTTCATTTTACACTTTGGTGTTGCACTGCCAAGTTATCACGCATTCACAAGATCATTTCTACAGTAGTGCAGTCTTGTAATTGTTAATCTTATCTTTACAGACATACAGAACCAAAACAAGTAAAACAGGTGAATCAGAGACACTAAGCCCTTGAGGTGGGGTGGTTTTGCAGGGTGTTCAGCCAAAATAAACCCGTAATGCCAGATAAAACACATTTGGTTTGTGAATGTTTGAGTTAGTTGTATCCAATTCCCACCCTTTTTATTACCTTCCATATCACACAACCACCACCAACCAGGGAGGGGCGTTAGCATGCACATGCCGCCTCCGTGACATGCGATGCTGCCACGCACCTCTTTATGAACTGCTGGCTTTGGTAAAGAAGGCACCATTAAAGCTAAAAGTTAAGGACGTATTACAAGAATGTTCTGGTTTTGCTTTCAGCTGCAGGAGTCTCTGGAAGTAGAAGGGATTACAGCGTGTAAAGAGAAAAGAGGCTTTTTAAACTGTTCCACTGTGCGGTTTCACTGTGAAAGCCTGTGGAAAGACATGAAATATGTATTTGGCTCCAGGAGGCTCATTGCACCTCATATTGAGCACAAGCTGATTCATAGGATGGCGAGTGAGATAGATAGATAGATAGATAGAGAGAGAGAGAGAGAGAGAGAGAGAGAGAGAGAGAGAATTTCTTTCTCACTCACTCACTCACTCATTTGCTGAACCGCTTACTCCTACTACAGTTGTGGGAAGACTGGAGCCTTCCTCGACACTAGGAAAAGGTGGGGTAAACCCTGACCAGCTCTCCAGACCATTTCAGGGTCAACACACAACCATATTACCAATTATAATTTCTAAAAACTCAGTATCGTACTAAGTCTTCAGTCTTGAGAATACATAAAACCTTATCACGTCTCATCCAGATTTCAAACTGAAATCTTTTGTCGATGGTCCATCAAAGTCAACAGTATTCATGGCGATGTATTTAATGAATGAACAGAAAGCAGCTATAGTTTTTCACCTCTGGCCAAACATGAGTGTAGATTTGGTCTCGGCCTCATTGAAGACAGACGGCGAGCAGCAGATGATGATGGTGGTCCTGCAGTTTCCACCCAAAGAGTCCTGCAGGATTCGCGTCATCTTACTGTCACGGTACGGCACGTGCGTCTTCTGCAGGTTTGAAAGCACAAACAAGGAATGTTGGAGGCAGAAATAAAACCACAAACATGCAAATATATACATGTAGTTATATAGCAGATGAGTAGCATGGATGTGTGAACAGATCTGAAAAAGTTAGATTTAGATTTTAGGAAAACACACAGCAATTGAGCCCTAAAGGTGTTTCAAAGCATGTGTATAGTACACATAATATATCAGCATATTACAGCAAAAACAATCAGCAAACAAATGATCCTTAATGTAGTGGTCAGGGTGTATGAGCAAGTGGTTATGGGTTCGAATCCCTATTGGACCCCCACCATGTTAAGACCCCTGGGCAAGGTCTTAATCACAAGTGTGTCTCTGTCCACTCAGCAGTATAAACAGGTACCAATAAAAATACTGGGAAGATAACCTGCGCCCAATCCAGGAGGAGTTGAACTCCTAGTCGCTTCAGGCTATAGAAATCGAAATGTGCTCCAGCTGTGATGAGCGAGTAGGCTCAGGTGACTTACCTTTGCTTACTATTACTGTATAGTCCATTACTGTACCGAAAAATCCCCTTTACTGTATAGTACAAGTATTGCACAATGTCATTATTTGTATCTGTATTTGTTCAGTGTTCAACACATTCATCTCTGCCTATCCATCCCTAAACCCTGTATAACACAGATATTCTAGAAATCGTTTTCATCTTCTTTCTAATATGACTGAGTAAACTGTCTGCGTTTCCAAACAATAAAATCTCTCTAAAATCCACCAACTGCTGTTTATATTGACACCAATACTGTAGCTATATATCTGTATCAGATTTATTATATTTAGGTAGCTAACATTCCAGAACCCTTCATCCACCCTGCGGAGGCCTGATCCCATCTGATCTCGGAAGATAAGTAAGCTCAGGCCTGGTTAGTACTTGGATGGGAGGCCACGTGGGAAGATGAGAAGCTGTGGAGGGTTAGGAAAAAGAGCTGGCAACCAACCTTGTAAAGAAAATCTGCCAAGGAAACTCTATTACAATAAAGTTGGCAAGAGTCGGACTTGATTAAACATAACATACAGTATTTTAACATTTCAGAAAGGTGAAAATCTGCAAGAAAGCTGGAGCATTCCGCAGGCCACAGAATAGTGTCCTTTAATAAGCACTATTTCATTTTAATATCCGTATTATGTTCCATGGAGAGTTTCTTTTAGAGGCAGTCACTGATTCTTATCTAATCTCCTTGCAGTCCACTAGCGATCCATTCTGTGTGCGAGCTGTGGCTCACAGTGAGCCACACAACACAATTCCAGCAAATCAACAACAGGGGGTGTTAGTGTTGTTCAGGAGAACAAATGTCCCCCGCTGTTGACTTGCTGGAGGGGAAATGGGTGTATTGCTATTAGTAGCACTGCATTAGCAATTATGCACCAATGAATTTAGGACCGGTGTTTCTGAAAGAACACTTAAAGGAGGTGTGTATTTGTTTTGATGGTAAGTAAAAATGCGCCACCATATCGTGGTGGAGGGGCTTGCGTGTCCTAATGATCCTGAAGGCTATGTTGTCGGGGGCATTATGCCCCTGGTAGGGTCACCCAAGGCAAACAGGTCCTAGGTGAAGGTCCAGACTAA
>JAQMYF010000012.1:55154291-55171665 GCA_030014195.1 Neosilurus mollespiculum | reverse complement strand
TCGGTCCTGGGCCCCCCCCCCCCCCCCCTCAACCACCCACCCCCTAACCACCCCCTGAGGCAACTATCTCTGCTGTATTAAACACAGCAGCCTGCCCTTGTCAACACACATCGATACTCACAAGCCTGGCCCATCCTACAAAGCAGCAGTGACAATGGAAGGGGTGGGTCTGTCTACACAGAGTCACTTAGCACAAAACAGCCAAGTGATCTCTGAGTATGGACCCATACCACACAAAGTGCAACATTTGAGGATACCAAAGCTCTCTAAGGAGAATAACTCTTGTACTTAAATTTTAACAAAATTCTCAAGACATTACCACTTGTCACGGAAGGAGGCAGGGGTAAGGTTTTATTGTAATCCTATTAATTATTATGATTATTATGACTTAAGTAGTATTGCATGTATTACAAAGATGCTGATGGTAGATGTGAAAGCTTATCCTTAGTAAAGGCTTACTTGTGGTTTGGCAAAGTCTAATCTAGCATGGTTTGGATGAAGATTTACTGTTTAAAGCAGTGTGACCTGATTTTCAATATGTCCACAGATAAAATCATTGCCTTGTGCTTCCGAAGTGCCATGGAGCCCAAGACAAAGAGTAAGACAACTGGGTGAGCCAGCTGAGCACGTAACTAGACTTAATTAGCATTCAAATAATTAAAATAAGCCATCTGTTATTGAACAAATAATTATGCAGTAGGACATCTAACACTCTAAGCACTGCACGTGTGTGCACGGATCTAATATATGGTTTAAAAAAAAATCCTTCTTGGCTCCTGTACATTCAAGTGTCTTGCTCTCACTTTAATACAAAGGCTGCATAGAGGAATACTGTTACAGGTTCAACCAGCTGTCAGCACAGGACCATGTTTCCAGGTCATCACATTATCCCAGAACACGGAGGCAGGACATAGAGAAATAGTGTGACTATGTATTTTCTATAGTGCTGTTGATATAGACAACCTGTTTTCCCTAGGTGGAGGACATTACCGAGCCTGAGGGAGAGCAATAAATGTTGGGACAAATATAGCATCCTGAGTCCCAGTTCTAATGTTCCAGTGAAAACATCCTTGGTACCCATATCTCCCAGACTCAAAGAGAAGACCAAAACCATTCTTGGGACTCCTCCAGTATCACATTTCCCTCAGCTTAGCCAGTCAGCTCCAAGCCTGTCCCTTCTTGATGCGAGTTTTCTATTACAAGTACGGACCAATATACACAACAGTAAGTGCTGGGGAAGTGTCAGAAATGACCAGTATAACTAAAGCACCTGATGCACTTTAACAATGCAATTCTTCAATGCCTTACAGGGCTCAGTACCAGTGTTGATGAAGAACAAAAGGTAAGATGCTTCCTACTGGCCTTGCAATTAATTCATTTGGTATAATTTTTTTTCCTTGAATTTTATCTTTTATATTTTTACATTTAGGACCCACTCCCTATTCTATGCCCGCGCACTTCAAAACAGTTAGCCCCGCTTGACCAAGAACACTGGGATGACCACATGCTTTCAAACTTCCAGTGTCCATTGGAACCCAAGGTGACCAGCCTCTTATCTCTTGGTTTCAAGGAAAAGAGACAGAAGTTCTCCATACTGAGCTCCAGAGCATCAAGAGATACAGGAAGGGGCAGTGAGGACAGCAGCTGTAGCAGTCAAAGTTCTCTGGATGCTGAGGAAGTAAACAACATTCACAGGACAGGGCAAATGTTTGGGACCTTACAGAGAACACCACATATTGTGTTAGTGCCCCCTGCACCTGCTCAACCAATAATGAATTCTCGGATTACAGAAGGCATTAACTCAAACAAACTCATGCCCATAAAATCTAAATTCATACAGAGGCAAAAACCTGAGGCAGTGGACATGCAGAACTCAGAAAAAGAACTTTCTGAAATGGAGAAACGTTTTGAGAGAACTTTGGACATGCAACAAAAATGTGAATCTGTGGATGGCAGCGAAGAGGAAAGGACAATCCATTCAGTAGACATCCTAAAAATAAACAAAAGTGTGGAATTAATAGGATCTCTCTCAAATGAACTTGGACCTAAGGACAAAACTACTAAGCTCAGCCCTTTTGTTGACACTGAAGAACACCATGTCTCTCCTGTGAATGATGCATTACATCCAGTTCCACCAGAGACCAGGAAATCCAGTAAGACAAATAGAGCTGAGGAAATAAAATGCAGATCTTCTTGCAATAATCAAATAGGTAATGTCTTGGACCAAATAAATACAAAGCGGAACTATGGCAAGCCCAAAAAGAATAGAAGGAATCAATCATCACAGGGCATGAATAAAGTCAATGCCCTTATAGATAACATTACTTATGAGAAGATCAGCAGTAATTTGGATTGGCCAAAGATGGCACCCATAAAACATGGTCCCAAACTCAAGGATGTACATTTGAACTGGAAGAGGACTCCAGAGTCTCTGCACCAAGGAAAGCAGAGTGGAATAAAAAAGATATCAAACAAACCCCAAAGTCAAAAGCAACTTCTCAACCGGGCCATGATGACAACAAGGCAAGCTAAAAGGCCAGAAACTTTAGGCACACCCAGAACAAAATCATCTCTGGACTATGTCAGTTATAGGGATATGTTTCTGGAAATTCTTCAAGCAGATGAAGGACCAGCTATTTTTGAAATGTTTGCCACTCCAATATATGAAAACCTTAGAACAGGTAGTTCTGCAGACAGGCCCAAGCAGGTCCAGTCTGCCTCTCAATTTAAGAGACAACTAAGTGGAAAACAGAGACCTAAAAAAACAGTTGAAGGTAACAGAAGGAAACAGAAATGCACACTTTCTAAAGGTAAGCAGTGTAAGAGGAAGGAAATTCAACCGTCTGATCAAGTCAGTGATTCAAAACAGAATAATCCCAATGCAACTCCTGACACTGATGGAAACAAGCAGGTAAGGAAGCATAAACCTCCCACCACTGAGGAGGATGAGAGGCATGGTTCAGACGTAAAGTTACCCACTGAACCTAGCCCTGTGTTTTCAATTATCAGAGAAGTTCCTTCAGACACAGATATAAGGATGTCCTTCAGTACACAGCAAGAAGATTTTTCCAGCTCAAATAGAACACCCTTTCTTAGCATGCCAGTCTTACAAACAGAAACAGATCATAACACGAATCAAGGGGATGTAATCTCAAAGGTACTTCAGGACTCTGTTACAGATCAGCCCCCATCACAACCCTTGATTAACACATGGACAACTGAAAGGACACAATCACCTGCATACCAGAGGTTTTTAGATGAAGTAGGAGAGGGGCCTGTTACAGATGATTTGCTGAAACGTTTGGCAGAAGAATTAATTTCACTGGAAGAAAGAGAGGTGGAGACTCTAAAGCCTGAGCACTCAGAAAAGACAGATGATACCCCATCAAATTTCAAGGACTATGTTAGTGAGGTACACCAATTAAAAACAACTATAACCAAAAATGCACTCAGAGGGTGCAGACCTCCACCAAGGTAGTGCAATCTATTCTTTACATGGGTTATAGTGGCAGGTGATGTAGAGTTTGGTGACCCCTTGTGGCCTGTTCCACAATTATTTTTGAGATATGTATTTTTTCTCCCGGCGCATTCTGGGTGATTTCCGCCTATCATGCATAGTTAACAAAATCCTTCAAAACTATTCTGGATTCAAATCCTGATCACGCCCAAGAATTACTCAGTTCTTTGTTGGCCCAAGATCCACATTTGGTTAAAATTTCATGGAAAGTCTTTTATTAGTTTTCAAGTTATCATGGTCACAAACACACAGACAAACACACACACAACCAATCTTACAACCTTTATCCTTGGTGGAGGTAAAAAAATAAAAATAAAAAAAAATAATTATAATAATAAAAATTTAATTATTAATGTAAGTCTTAGTTAAAAAAAATTAGACTGAGATTTTTATTTTCCTGTATTGTCTAACAGGTTACTCCATTAAAAAATCTGCTCCGTACTGAGAGGTCCAGTGTTGGCGATACAATCACATGGACCAAAGGAGAAATTCTGGGAAGAGGAGCCTATGGAACTGTAAGTAACTGTGTAGTAATCTATTTGAAATATTAGCAAATTTATCACATTGATTGTAGAAAGTAGTGGATAGATGAAATGTAATTGCCATCACGTCCTTTCACTGATGATTGTAGGTGTACTGTGGTCTCACGAGTCAAGGCCAGCTAATTGCTGTCAAGCAGGTTATGCTGGATATCACTAATTCTGAGACAGCAGAGAATGAGTATGATCAGCTGGAGAGAGAGGTAGACCTTCTGAAAAACCTTCATCATCAAAACATAGTGGGCTTCCTGGGCACAGCTCTTTCAGGCCACATAATCAGCATTTTAATGGAATACATCCCAGGAGGATCCATCTCCAACGTCCTCAATCGCTTCGGCCCCTTACCTGAGAAAGTGTTTGCGCTCTACACACGCCAGATCTTAGAGGGCGTGGTTTACCTTCATGATAAAAGAGTCATCCACAGGGACTTGAAAGGGAACAACATTATGCTTATGCCCAGTGGCATCATCAAGCTCATCGATTTTGGCTGTGCTCGTCGCCTTAACTGCTTGACCCACAGTGGAAGCCATAGTGATTTTTTAAAGTCAGTGCATGGTACACCTTATTGGATGGCTCCTGAGGTGATTAATGAGACTGGCCATGGAAGGAAATCAGACATCTGGAGCATTGGGTGCACAGTCTTCGAGATGGCCACAGGAAAGCCACCACTGGCACATATGGGCAAGATGGCAGCCCTCTTTTATATTGGGGCCCAAAGGGGTTTAATGCCCTCTCTACCTGATGACTTCTCTGAAGAAGCTCAAGGGTTTGTCCAAGCATGTTTGATCAAGTATGTGATTTGCATTCCGTTACTGTATGTGCTAAAATTCTTTTTAATAGAACAGAAGAAAGCACTTGCAATAAAACACACTGCTCAATATAAGACTCATTTGTTCTGCACAGTACTGTTATTCAGGATTTAAAGCAAGGGTGTCAAGCTTATTTTCACTGAGGGCCACATCACTAAATTTCTAGGTCATCAAGGGCCAAATAATCCCTGAACATCTATTCAAAAGGGCAACCGTGGAACACTGTTTCATTAGGAGTCAATTAAAAATCTAATGGGTTAGTTTCCCATTCATTCCATTTCATTTAACTTCAATATATTTCCAACTTTTTGCTTTAAATCAAACACAGAAACAGGAAAATGAGTGGAGGTAACAATTTTCATTTGTGACCTGCTCCCGCGTAATACGGATTAAGTAGGAAATTTGACATACTGAGATATTGATATATCTCATTTTAAAGCTTATTAAATTATCTTTCTAGAATATAATACCTGATTATAGCATGAAAATGGACTGAGTTACATCACTTCGTATGTCGCTAATCAGGAAATGCTACTTTTGAGAACATAGCAATTACAGTTACAGAACATGTTTCTGAATGTCTTCATCTGAAACTCGCTAACATCCTGATAACTGAATCTGACTCTCGACCGATCAGCGCCATTGTACTGGTGTCTTTCTAGCAACAGAGGAGTTCTATTTACACAAGTCATGTCTATTTGGAGGCTTCTCATTGGTACTCTGGGATTCTGTAAGTAGGGAGAGTATTCTGGTAGTGAATATGGATAATAAGGAAACACCCTGAGCAATCACAAAAGCGGATGAAAAATCAGCAACATAAGTGAATATTTCTATTGTTTTACAACAACTTGGACATGTATCCCTTTCTCAAACAAGTATTTTGGCATGGAGAGATTGTGTTTATGGATATTTGAACTCGTCATGTGGAAGATTATATTTTGAAGGATGTATTTTTTGTGATCTCATTTTCGTGCAGGTATGCCATTTTCAATTTTGGCTCTTACTCAAAACACTACCCTGCGAATACCATGTGAGCGGGTCATATTCAAAACATCAATAGGATATAAACTCGGGCATCACCACTCAAACCCAGTACATCTATAAATTTCATCTTCTATACATTTCCTGTTAATTAATTCACAGTACATTTTGATTAACATATAACAGTAGAATTACCTCTTAATCCTACTAGGGTCGTGGGGAGGCCAACACTGGGCAAAGGCGAGGTACACCCTGAACAACTCGCCAGACCACCACAGGGCCAGTACTCACACAACCATTCACACTCACACCTAGGGGCACTTTGAAACAGCCACTTAGCCTAAAGTACGTCTTTGGACATTCGGAGGAAACTGGAGTAAACAAGGAAAACCCCCTACAAGCACAGGGAGAACACCACATAGTAACACCCGAATAAGGCAGATGTGCGAAAGGCCCTTAAGCAAGGCACCTAACCCCCAACTGCAATCCGGGCGCCCCAATGCCTGTGGCAGCCCACTGCTCTGAGTGTGTGCACACTATAATTAATAAAATAAAATAAATAAATAAATGCATATGACTAGAAGTTCTCAGAGATGTGGAATGCTGTGAGGGGCAGTTAATGCAAGTCTATATAGTCCGCTTGTACGCGTTTAGTTTATCTCTCCAGGCCTGTTTATTCCTGCATGGAAGGTGGTGGTGATGACTGCGAGAACTTTAGAAACTGCCGCGCATACGCCACCACATAAATTGAGTGGCCCATGGAATTCTGGGAGGGCCAACGAGCCCAATCAAACTGTCAACAGCTCAACCTTCCTATAATTGTGCCACACATGCACCACCATATTAAATCAAGTCAGGCGGGAAAGCACAGTTAGTGTTGCTGTTCCACTCTCTGCGCTCGCTTCACAGCAATAATTTCCCTTGTGGGATCAATACAGTACAGCAAAATAAAAAAAAATAAAAAAAAATGGTAATGGTTAATACAATGAACGATAATGATATTTGAAAGCTCTCGCTGGCCTCATAAAATGAGTAGGACACCTGTGATCTACTGCTTTACAATTAGGAATAAAAAAAATGTAAAACACACTAAAAATGAACAAACCACTGAGATGACAGCATCACATTATCATGCAAATGACTCAAGATGTTTTTCTAATGAAGACAACAGCAAGAATTACATTTCTTTTTTTTTAATCATACCTTCCTTTTCTTTTCTTTTCAGTGATCAGAAACAGAGACCTTCAGCAGCACATTTATTAAGGCACCCTTTTGTCTTTCATGTCCGGCAATCCACAAGCAGCAAGCCTTCTAACATTTACCATTGAACTCACCAGAAGGAAAAAAAAACTAAACGAAAAAAACCAAACAAAAAAATAAAACCACTTCACTTTTGAGGAAAGTTAAATTGTTGACATGTCCTTGTGCCAGTGTTTTTTTTTTTTTTTTTTTTTAAACTCGTCAAGTTTACGATGTGTAGCAAGGCACTTAGTGCATGTTAATTCTTATAGGAATGTTCTACTTAAACATTTAACACACATGATCTTTTAGAAAGTTTATATTAAAATTTTTCAGTAATACAGGCTTGTTTAAACTGTATCTTTTTTTTTTTTTTTAATTTCACAAACTGATTAAAATAAAAGTTGGGATTATTAATGTGCAGACTGTGGACCGAATCCATACCCCAAATATCCAACACAACTTCTATCAAATTACACACGTGTGAGGAAAACCATGTTAGAAGAGCACTAAAAACAAGGACAGGATAAAGTAGTGGAAACCATGTGATTTATTGTTAGGACTGAAAAGAAATGATCAAAAATAACCTGTATGCGAAGGTTATGCACTTGCCTCGCACAAGCATTTGTATGTGTTTTTAAAAGTAAAATGTATGTACATGATCGATGAATGCACGTACAAAGAAAGAACTGAGGAGGAAATGGAACACTGAAAAACTGAACACCTACGGAACAAGCCTGGTCACCTCCTCTGCAACATGAATTATTCCAACATATCAGTTACTGATTTACAGCTTTGTACAAATAGGCTACAAAATCAAGCCAAGGAAATTTTTAAATGCACTTCACAGCAAAAGTAATGTAAACTTCATAGTACTACACTTGTCCTTGATTTGCCATTTTTTCGCTCTTCATTTATTTTTAGGGGTTTTTTTTTTGAGGCACAGCCTTTGGCATCCAGCTTAAGTTCATGTTGGAGGTCACAAAAAAAAAAAAAAAAATTAGTACTCATTCCAAACTGCATGGCCCCAGACAGCATGCCAGGTGATTGGTGGATTTCCGAGCATGTCGTTCGACTGTGCCCTCTTCTGGCAGCCATGCACACTACAGGCTCCCGTGTCACTGAAATGCTGCAGGTAAATTCAGGAAGGTCCGACTCTTAGCAGTTCATGAATGTCTCCAATATATAGTAATACAAGCAGCGCCAAACCTGAGTATTTGTAGTATAGATTTTTTTTAAACATACAAAAACGTATGTACATTTATCTCCACTCTCTGTAAACAGCGCTCTACTTCATCCCTTTAACAGCTGAAACGTGCACATCATACAATTATAAAGAAAAACAAAATCAACAAAAAGGTCACAACGTAACTTAAAAATCACTCACTTTAAACTTTAACACCTCACTCATGGCCACATCCAATCAAAATTTAGGGATGTGGGTCAGGTCACGAGAGGGCGGGACTTCTTCAGTGTTTTACAGTTAGTATTCTTTAAATTATAAAGTGGGAAGGAAAAAAATTGCACCCTTCTTGCCTTACAGAATTCTTAATTTTATCCTGTGGAGAAGCTTATTTGCACCAAGATGGCCCCATAACACACACACACACACACACACACACACACACACACACACACACACACACACACCCTCTCTCGCTCTCACATACATTTGGAATTATGGAACACCAAGCAGCAATTACACATATGGAAAAAATTAACTGCAAAGAAAAAAAATCAAATCACAAGATCAGGAAGTATTATATCTTTACCCTTAATCTCGCTCTCACATTAATATTTTTATTTGCTCTGAAGGATAAACCATGATTTCCTTCTCTACATCTCACGTGTCCATTCCGTGGGCATGAATCAAGAATGTTGAAGTCTTTGTAGTGCGCTGTTAGCTCTCAGGACCACGGCTCTCCGCTGACTCCTTGTCCACTTTCACCAGCGTGCTGAGCCGGCCGAAGCCCACCTGCTGTGTGACAGGGAGGGGAGGGGGGTTAAGAAAAAGGCTGCAAGATGAGACACTGCTGTACACAAGAAAGGAGAGGAACTACCTGCGGCCGGCTTGGAGCTTTTGTTCTTTTTTGAGTGGTGATTATGGCTGCCATCAGTGTGTGTTCTCTTACGCGAAGAGCTCGAGCCCTGGCCTGTACCGGCTCCGTCGCCGCCGAGGGTCATGGGGCTCCTAAGGACAGAGCCGCTGACGGTGTGCGAGTGCGGATTTGAGTGGGCGTGTTTATGGTGGTGTCGATGCTTTTCTTTGCTCACCAAGGGGCTGGAATGCTTGCTTTTGCTTGCTCCTTCATCAGACGAGCTGTGGCGCTCTGAGGAAACCTTGATCTTCATCTTCAGCTCCTCCTTACTTGCACCGCTTTTCTCCGCCTGGACTGGAAGGCGGAGCTTTAGCAAGCTTCCCTTTTCCCGTTTGTCTCCGTGGACTTTTTCGTGGCCTGTTGATGGTAGTTTCATCTTTAGTGGCGAGCTAGTCGAGGTGCAGCTGCTACTCGTGCCCTGCTGCGGCTTTCGGTGCTCGACCATGCTAGAGTCTCGGGTCTCGAGTTCCGTGCTCGGCTGGTCTAGCCTGCGTTTCTGTGCTGCTAACTCTGCCGCGTGTTTCTCTTTGTACTTCTCCAGGGACATTTTCTGTGGCTGAGACGTAAGCGGAGGCGGGAACACAGACAATTGGGGCTTGCTAGGCTTATGTTCATGTTTGACTGTGCTAAACTCTGCGCTTTTGTCAGGCCGATGCGGGTGAAGGGGAAGCTGTTTGAGAAGGAACGAGTCCGAGCGTGCTTGGTCTTGAGGCCAGTCACTGGGAGCTGTGAAAGCATATGCGGTGCCTTGCACAGCGCTGGTGATGTGGTCCAGTGGAAGGCTGCTGCCTGGAAGGGAGATAGAAAATGACGTCGAAGGTTTGGAAAAGGTCGTGTTTGCAGAAACTCCAGAAATGGCATCGACCATCAACTGGTCCTGGGCTAACGAGGGGCCGGGAAAAGAGCTGCTCTCTGATGAGGACGACGTGCCATCTGATTTAGGTTTTTTGGCAGCTTGTGTTGCCTGAAAAGAAGAAAACAACGTTTTGAAAAATATTTTGAAGTAGAAATTAATCATTACCGAATGAAGAGCGGACACAGAATTAATTACCCTCCAGTTTCGGATCCTCTTTAACTTACTCGGAGTCTTCTCCAAAATCTGAAGAAATTCATGTGTCAATTCTGCAAGAGTAGATATTACAGCTAAGCGGCTCTGTGCGAACATCTCGCATGACGTCATCACTTGAAACTCATCCACTCACCATCGAGTAGCTCAAGTGTAACCGAATTGTCCACATACTCCCACCAGTGTTTGCCATCAGTCGACACAGGTATCTCCCAGTTCGACCACTTGCAGGCAAGGTGAATGCACACGCAAGCAATGACTGTGGGCCTGTACTGCAGGCAGAACGTGGTGAGATGGAGGCTGTGTGGAGAAGAGCGGGGAAAACAAAACACAGAGCAGACTTTCATCAGAAACAGGACAAAGACATTCAAACATATTAACACATCTGATAAAAGTAAACACCATTAAAACACTTCCAAGCATACATCTATGCAGTTAATAGGCTGCTTTTAGTACATGGTAATACACATAATAACTAGAGTTTTCAAAAATCTTAGAGAATTGAATTACATTTGGATAATTAAATTCTGTAAATAAAAATGTATGGGCTGGGCGATATCCTAAAAATAATAATCTTAAAAAAAAAAAAGATAGAGATTTGCTAATTTATTAGCAGCTTGCACCAATCAATGATGGACTCATAATTCAAATTATTTTACTAAAATACTGCCACAAACTAAATAAAGATAAGCAAAAAAATTATCGGGGTAATATCAGAGTTACACATCCTTTCAGCTCTTAATCTGTTCCCAAACAGAGGAGTAATATCTATGAACGATGTCAAGCCATCGTAGCTACTGGATAGAGTCACCACCCAGCCCTATCAGGCACACAAACCGCATGGGGGTTTAAATCACTTTCAATACTGAACAATAAATAAATGGCTCTGCAACATAAAACCAAGTGCATACATGACGCCATTAAAACTATTAGACATTCACTTCTTTCCAAAAGCCATGCAAGTACTGTCCTGAAAGGGGCAAAAATGTTTACAGGTTAGAAGACAAGAAGGTAAAAGGCACCTCACGGTTACCATCCACAGATTTACCATAAACCCCAAAGTGAAAGTATCATCTAACCATATGAACACTAGATCCACCAGGTACAGATATGGGCCTTCTGCTCTTTAGACAAGAATGTTAACATGTACTGGAGCTTAAAATGCAAATCTAGTACTGGAGTGTAAGTCATGGTAAAAGTTGGATGGTAACCTTGTGCCAATAAAAAACAGCAATGTTTGGAAATGGGACTAGCGGCCCTACCGCACTTCCCTACCATTTGTAAGGACTCTGGAACACCCTAGGTGCCTTGAATTACAAAAGCTGATTTTCAAAAACAGTTGTGGCTGTATGGATGATACTCAAATTCAATTATAAATCCCTGTTTAGTATAGTGTCTGATACATGAACCTTTCCACTGTTGCATACTGCACAAACTTCCTCACATTCACAAAGTGAACAGTCAGTTCTCAAAGTTGATGTGTTGGAAGCAGAAAAAATGGGCAAGCATAAAAATCTGAGATCAAATGATCATGGCTGGAAAATGACTAGGACCAAGTATCTCCAAAACCCCAGGTCTTGTGGGGGTGTCCCTTCAATGCAGTGGTTAGTACCTACCAAAAGTGAAGGATAAACAGTGAACCAGGAAGAGATTCATGGGCACATACTGAAGGTAGGCCAGTGTGGTCTGATCCCACAGAAGAACACAGACGTCTGAGAATGTGAGTGCTGGCTATTATAGAAAGGTGTTAGAACACATAGTGCATTGCAGATTGCTGAATACTAGGTGGCGTAGCTGCAGAGTGCACGTGTGACCACTGTCCATCATTGAAAGTGCCTACAACGGACTTATGAGCATTAAAACTGAACCATGGAGCAATTGAAGAAGGTGGACTGATCTGATCAATCCTTTTTTCCCAGATCATATGGCCAGCTGGGTGCATGTGCATCACTTTCTTGGGAACGAAATGGCTATGGGATAGACCGTGTGAAATGAAAAAGCCTCCGGAAGCGGTATGACTTTCTGAGCAATTTTCTGCTGGAAAACCCTGGGGTTCTAGAGTCCATATGGTTATTACTTTTGCATGTACGATCCACATAAATGCTGTTACAGACCAAGTAGACCCTTTACGGTATTGGTGTTCCAACTGTTCAAGAACGGTTTGAGGAAAATTGGCCTCCAAAATCCCCATCGGTGGGATGTGTTGGGCAAACAAGTCCAAACCATGGAGGGCCAACCTTGCAGTTTGCAAAGGAATCTGCTAGGTGCACGATACCACAGAACATCGTCAAAGGTCTTGTGGAGCCCATGCCTTAAGGGGTTAGAGCTGTTTTGATGACACAAGTAGGACATGTAAAGTAGGCTGACGTTTCAACACCCAATCAATGTGCCACTTTAAAGATTCCGAAGCTTGGTTGTCAGAAAAGTGTAAAATAAGTATTAGGGTTTGATCTCTCCAAAATGGTTAGCAAATGAGGTGAAACTGGTCAGCATGAATGTACACACAACCCCTATAACTGCAGAACAAATCTGCTTTCGGGACATAATATATTAACCGTATTAAACAAATAGGCACCAACAAAGCTGAGTTTGCCAGCCACATTACATATCCTCATTATAGCTAAATGCTAGGGACTGGCTTAGTTACCCTGGAAAGAAGAGCATTCCTACAGAAGCTTGATATTTATTTTGCTCTGACACTTAAATAAGGAGAGAAAATAACTAGTCCTATTTAAATAAACTGTGAGCAACTGAGCTGTGAGCCGAGAAATCCAGCATGGCTCCTGTACATTTATTATAAGACTTGGGTCTGATTAACTTAAATTTATAGTTTTACAGTAATAGGTCTTGTTTTGTAAAATGCTCTCAACATACTCTTTAAACCAAGATAGACTGATCTTTATTGTAGTTATTAAATGATCAATACATCATTTTCTTGTGTGGACTAGCACATAAAGCGAAATTAAAACCTTGTCCCGCATCCAAACATTGTGTGATTTCAAACAAGAGACAAAAATGATTCTTTAAAAAATAATTTCAAAACACACTGAAGAAAATCCTGAATAATTATTAAAATCCTTGTATAAATATATATTTAAAAAAAAGCATGTCCCTAAATGGAAAATCAAACACATACATTTGGTACAGGAAGTTCTTGGACTAACCCGTTGAGGACCTTTTCACTCCACCTTGCTCATCTGATGAGAATCAGTAAGGTATGGTTGAACCCAATCAAATTGCAAATTACAGATTTATTTTGCAGTATTAGTAAGTATCTATCTTTGAGTGTTAAAACAGGTCCTTAATGGGTTTTGTAAAGTAACCAATGCTTAAAAGGGCAAAAAAGCAACACATAGTAAAAAGATGTAGAAGCACTGCATGTATAAGAAACATCAGGCAAATTATCAAGCTGATGACCAAAAAAAAAAAAAGTTTAAAAACGTTAATTATTTTTAAAGGGGTCTGGGGACTTACCTTGAGGTTTTCTATGTAATGTTTACATCTGTGTAATCGTTAGCTGCTATTCAGGCTACCAAAGTGTCTTTTTTTAGACAAATGCACTTCTGTAACCAAGCAAACGTGAGGTTCAAGAGCACCACTACACTTCGCATTGTGCATTTGACCCCTCTGTGCCAACAGTGATCCCTCGTACAATACACCGCACTGCGACCGGGGCTGGTACCAGAACCACCTGGAGCCTTCCCCCCGGTTAACGAGAGGGAAGAGGCGTCCCAGCAGCCACCGGCGCATTGAGGGTGTCGGACACTTTGAGGGGAACCTGCAGTAAAGGAAGCTATAGTGTGCAGTCACAGTGCAACAAATGAGGTTCAGGATAACAACCTGTTGGTAGCCATGAAATAGGAAGTCTGGGCCAGATCCTTGCTCGCTGAGGAGAAGAAAAAACAAAGACAGCGTGTTAAGCAGAACAAGAGCTGAAGAGTTAAAATTCTCCTTTAATACTGTACACAGGGGTTACCTCTCCTTGTACTGTACTTCATGCTTAGACTTAGCTCAAAAAGTCAAATAGTTTACCACACAAACTCGGGCAGTAATCTTTTTAAAGCTAATGTTTGTGAGGAAAGTGTAGAGACTGTTTTTTTTTTTTTTTTAAATAAAGGAGTTAAGGAACAAAGTCTCTACCTCGCACTAGTTGGGAACATTTCACAACATCAGTATGAGGATGATCAATAGTTATTTCAAACCCTGCAACACAAAGTGCATTAGCATCAAATATGGCTCCAGGTCATTGCATTAAACTAAATACATTTTCTAACTTATCAGACAACAACAACAAAACCCAAATGTATACACTTACATTAATCCTAGAGAGGGAATCAAAAGGGGGCGGAGCTGATAACTACACATGTGCTGATCATCAGTGATTTCATTTCATCAGTGAAGCCTGATTTTCAAGACCACCAGCCCACTAACATTCATGAGGTGGGTGAGGGAAAAAATAAAACATCAAATAAAACAGTAGAAGAGCGGGTCAAATGAGAAGTCTTACCCATGTGCTCATCTTATATGTTCTACAGTATGTCGATATGAGCAAATATGCCAATTAGCGTTGAAGGTCACTTAAGGTCAAAGGTAACTGATTCATTTCAAAGTCCATATATGGTTTCCTATTTGTGTTCTGTAGTAATGGAATGTCTATCACCACTCGTTATGACGTTTTAAGGAATCCCTCTTTAAAACTTGGCGACCCTTGCTCTTAATTCAAATCATTTCAGGTAGGGCAGTGTCCCCACCAAGTTTGCTGAAAATCCATGCTTGGGTGTGGTCAGGATTCTTCCCTTTAAATATGGGCCAGATGAGAAGGAGCTCATTTAAAGTGTGATCATAAAATAAGTGACGTCCTTTTACTTTGCACCTAGAAAAGACAGTTACATCAATGTGACCCACTCCAGAATAATACAGATTAAGTAGGAAAGACGACCCACTGAGATGTTGGTATATTTGGAAATTGAATTTGCTTCAAAATGAGGTATAATACATAATTGCAGTGTAAAAATTGACTAAGGTACATCACTTTGTATGTCACTAATAAGGAAATGCTACTGTTGAGAAAATAGAAATGACAGTTACAGAACCAGTTTCTGAAAGTCCACATCTGAAACTCGCTAACATCCATAAACTGAATCCAGCTCTCCACCAATCAGCGCAAGCGTACTATCATCATTCCAGCAAAAGAGGAGTTCTATTTACACCGAGTCATGTATGTTTTGAGGCTTCTCATTGGTTTATCATTATATGATTCGGGGAATCCTTCTGGGATTCTGTAAGTAGGGAGAGTATTCTGGTAGTGAATATGGATAACAAGGAAATACCCTGAGCATTCACAAAAGTGCATTGAAAATATGTAAAATAAGTGGATATTTCTATTGTTTTACAACAACCTGGACATGGATCCCTTTCTTAAACAAGTATTTTAGCATGGAGAGATTGTGTTTATGGATATTTGAACTTGGTCATGTGGAAGATTATGCTTCTGATACTGGCGATATCGCATTTTTATCCAGGTAAGTCATTTTCAACTTACGTTGGCTCTTACTCAAAACACTACCTTGCGACTTAATCTGTATTATAATGGAGCGGGTCGCATATTTGTTTAACTTACTGATTGTTGTTCAACACCCAACTCATCCTATAAATGATATTACATTTACAGCATTTGGCAGACATTCTTATTCAGAGCAACTTACAAATATAAGTTTTATACAACTGAGCAAGTGAGGGTTAAGTGCCTTGTTCAAGGACCCATCAGTGGTGATACTGGGGATTGAACCCCTGACCTTTAGATCAGTAACCCATTGCCTTAAACACAGAGTCCGCACTGCCCCATATTAGTTTATACTATATGGGAGCCACATGATCTGATTGGCTGGCTATCCTGGAAAATAATTACTTTCAAAAGGTGAAGTGGATATCGCTGAATCTCACTGTATGTTCAGTATACGCTACACGGGAAGGGCATAATCTGATTGGTCGGCTATCTTGTGATTAAAAAAAAACATTATTCTGATTGGAATATACTTGAACCAAAACGACAAACTCCTACGCTTTCTCATGGTCACTTGGAGCAGGTGGCATCACGTTTTCAAAATGGAAATACAAACAATAAAAATGTTTACGTCGTTTTATTTTCCCATGTAGTATACACTAAAACTTTAACTGGGCTTAAAGGATGCTGTTAGCTACACAGTGCTTATGCTTACTAAGCGAGTAATGGTCACCTGATGTGTCTCAGGTTCAGGTTCATGGTTAAATGAGTTAAAAAATAACCTGATTTATTTTGCTTGATGTTTCTGTGTAGTATAAACTAAAACAATTATTCACCTCACATCAAACAATCTGGCATTCATGCGAAATTTAGACCCAAAGAGTTGTGCTGGTTGGCATGAAATGACCCTCTATCATTTTAATTTGTCTGATTGATAGTTGTCAAGTTAAGGTCCCAAGGTTTTCATCTAATATGCGACCCACTGACCGGAGCCTCAGAAAAACAGCGATATCTAGTCCAAATCTAACATGTTAGCACATCAGCACATGCCTACTTACAGCATTCCACCAATAATTAATCCCTGTACCAAATTCCCATCTCATTCAGTTAACACCTATCCTGTTACAGAGATTTATATATTACACTAAACAACCATATACCCATGATTAGCATGAGCTGGCAGGTTTATTGAAATGCTCAGAAAACAGGACACTATGTGAGTGTGGGGTTTAGCACAATGTAGCTATCGCTAGGTTGATGGCAACGGGTAATTTCAACAAACTTCATTCATCCTTACACAGTCTTCCACTTACCTAAAGTCTGCAGCACTATGGTTTCAAGTATCACCAGCTCTTGAGCTTGCTGGAGGTACGCCTGAAGTTCAATAGACAATCATTACATAATGCCTGTAATGTGTATTTCCTTATAACCTTTAACCCACAGTATCAGCCACCACTCTGTTCATGGGTTCACAGTCATAGCAGCTGAATTTACGCTTTCTGGAAACTAAGTATGGATGCCTATTTAGCTAGACCCCAAGTATCAGAGAGAGAGAGAGAGAGAGAGAGAGAGAGAGAGAGAGAGAGAGAGAGAGAGAGACAGAGACAGAGAGAGAGACAGA
>JAQMYF010000012.1:55134499-55154191 GCA_030014195.1 Neosilurus mollespiculum | reverse complement strand
ACCAAGAGAGACACATATAGTCAGAGAGAGAGAGAGAGAGAGAGAGAGAGAGACAGAGACAGAGAGAGAGACAGAGAGAGCGCACTACGGGTTATGTTTTAGGTGCCGTAAGAACTGGCATCACACAAACTGAGCATTTATTTGAGAGTCAGAGGCAGGAAATGACAAAAGACTAAACATGCGAGCAGTGAAAAAATTAAATAAAATAAATGAAAATAAAACAATACCAAGAATTACACGGACTTACATTACTCTTTGTATCTAATGGAGCCTCTTGAGGGTTTAAACATGCGTGTGCCACTTTAATGACGTGTTCAAGTTTTCGTGGTTGCTCCTCAACTTTTGCTGCCAAGAACAACGTGGTGGGAGAGACGATCTTAAGGGGCGGGAGAAAAGGGGTGGGGTGGGGAGTGAACACAGAAGAAATTCCGAATTCATTACAGATAACATTACCTGGAGTGATTTTAATGTGCTTTGTGTGTATTTATGATTGAAGGATTCGGGACCAAGCATGCAATTCTAGCTGTACTGTTACTTCTAAAGTGCCTGATGCAAAAATAAATAAATAAATAAAATATGAAGCGGCATTCTCACCAGAAAAAGATGAGTCATGATCTCACTTTATACATCACAGCAGCTACATAAACCTCCTGACACAAACATTCATAACACACCAGGTAGCATGAATATGTACTGCTTTTAACGAGCGATGCTGTACTGCCAGAAGTATGTGGACACCCGACCCTCACAAGAGCCTGAAGCACAAGCACGACAATTTCCCTTCAGAGGAAACCCGTTCCAGCATGATGATACACTGTACACAGAGCGAGCTCCATGAAGACATGGTTTACCGTGTACACAGAGCGCCGACTTCAACCCTACTGCAGTCAACTGGAACTCCAACGGCACACCAATATCAGTGCATGACCTCACTAACGCTCTTGTAGCTGAAAGAACACTAATCACTGCTAGCATGCTCCAATCGAACGGAAAAGCTTCCCGGAGGTCTTTCTGTTCTGGAACTAGACGAGAATTCAACTCTGGAACATTCATAAGGATGTTCAAAGGTGTCTAAAAACTTCTGGCCCTGCAGAATATACATAATCGTCTGATGTATCAGTGATCCATCTGACCAGTACTCAAAAGTACTCCAATTATCTATAAAACCATTACAATAATCTAATCTAATCTTAGCCTTTTATTAGGTAAAGGAGCAGATCTGTGGGTTCTCAGGCATAGAGAGTTCTGGTAAACTGTGCTGTCGCTCCCTCACTCTACATGCTCACCCAGGTCCGTTGACAGTGGAATGGCCGATTGCCCAATGTTACAGGGGGCCCTCATGTCTGTCTTCCTTCTGGTTTCTCTCTTTTTAGTTATGCTGCCATAGTTAGTCATGCCGGAGTCCCTACTTGTACCAAGCACTAATAAACTCTCTCTCCCTTTACTCTCTTTCTCTGGTTTTGCTGAGGTACATATGCTCCTTCTGGGATGCCAGTGATCCTGACCCTCCTAATCCTTCTGCTTTCTGAGTCCTGTGGTCTGTCCTGGTGTGCTGATACTAACTGGAGTTCTCATCTTGGAAGCCCCTCGCTCCTGCTGATGAAGATCTATACGGGCTTAGATCTGCACTCAAAGCCTGTGAAGACAATTTTCACTGCTGGTGATATAAACTCTCTTGCTACAATTATTTAGGACTTACAGTTGTGGTATAACCAACCGGACTACATATTGGACTTTAATGACGTTTCTGTTATAAGGTTTGTATTTTTATGGTGTCACCCAAATGAGGATGGGTTTCCCTTTTAAGCCTGGTTCCTCTCACGGTTTCTTCCTCATGTCAACTGAGGGAGTTTATCTTTGCCACTGTCGCCACAGGCTTGCTCATTAGGGATGAGTAGGGGGTTGTTGAAAAATGTTTAAATACCTCCTTAAATTACTTTTACTATGTAAAACTGCTTTGTGACAATGTGAATTGTAAAAAGCGCTGTACAAATAAAACTGAATTGATCCAAACAGCTTCCTTTATAAATTCTGTATGTATACTTAAATACATATAAGGCAGGATAAGATGAAACCCAGGTTCTAAACGAGAAAGCATTTCAGTCAAAAACTCGGATTCACTACTTTACAGCATCGCATCTAATTTGCATAAACAAGTCGGAACACAAAGCAAAGCATCAGGTTCTGAAGCAGGGCTCCACTGGAAACATGACACTTACGTTTCTGTGGAACTTGGTGAATGAGTGGTACATATAAAACCTGTGCATGTAAACAATGGCAGTATTTATCGTCAGTTGTGAGCTGGAAGAAGAATTAAGGAAGAGATGATGCATCGTCTTGAGGACACAGAACATTTGTAAAGCTTCCTGTACAGGATTTGTCTCAAAGCACAAAATAGGCATTTAGAAAAGATGCTCAGAACAACAGATTAGCTGATGACATCACATTTAAAGTCCCATTCATCCAAACATCATCATCACACAGGTTTTAAAGACCCTGAAGAATATTTGCGCGAAATTTCATCCAGACATACACAATGCTACTTTCCTCGTTCCCAACAATTCACTTGTCTAAATCAGGGGTGACAAACTCATTCACTGAGGGTCACATCACAATATTTCTAAAACATCAATGACCGAATAATCACTGAGCATTCAAAAGGGGAACCCATGAAATCTGCAGGGCAAAATGATCGCTTTACACATCCATCCTCTTTTCTTTAGTTCACTCTTCTTTTCTGACAACACTGACAATCTAGCTGGCAAATTTTTTTAAGTCATGAATGACCAGCCCTTTATTTGAAATAATTTCCTGCCACCTAGCGGCTGGATGATGAACTGCATTATATGGTAACGCTTTTAGTGATGTATGGTAATCGTTCACAGGCGATAGAAAAACGAGTCGGTGCACTGGATTTGTTGGGCAGGCCCAGAGTTTCACACCTCTGATCTATATGGAGACACATCTGCAAAAACTGTGGTTGTACAAGATGACCCAAAAAAAGCCTCCCACTTTTTAAAGATAAAGGAAAAAACGGTTACAGATAATCAAAGTATTATTTGCACACATAAAACGTCATTCAGTACAGGTTTTATTCATCATTCTTTGCAGACATGGACGAAGGAAAGGTGGCGCGAAGGTCTGTTGGAAGTCCAACCTCAACTTGAACACCTTGATCTTGAAGAACTCAGTGTGTGGTTTCAGTACGATGGAGCTACGGCACACACAGCTCGAAGATCAGTAGAAGCTCTGAGGGAAACATTTCCGGATAAGGTGATCTCACTGCGTGGTGATGTTGGGCGGCAGCTGTTCCCCTTGTGATTTTTTTTCTGGGGGTTACCTGAATATCACGAGCGTACACTCACTAACCCCAAAACTCTTGAAGTCCTTAAAGCTGCTTGAAGTCGAAAAAGCTGCTATTCTGCAGGAGATAAACGCTGTTCCACCCGTCTAGCCAGGGCAGCCTTCAGAAACCACCTCCAAGCGCATGTAGACAATCACAGCCATCATTTGGAAGAGGATCATCTTTGAGATGATGAATAAAAACTGTGCTGAGGGAAGTTTCATTTGTGCAAATAATAATTTGATTATCTTTCACAAACATAAAAGGGCTTTTAAGTCCCTACAGGAATGTAGACCATCTGAAGCACAGGGTCCAAACCCAATGGTCTGATCAAGAACCACTAGTTGGTTCCATGATGTGAACTAAAGTATTAAAAAACATAAAAAGTACAGATTCCTTCAGATTCCTGTTACCATGACTACTTTCCTTCAGTCTTGTTTGGACAAAACACTGAATCAGAATAACATGAGGGGGAAAGTAGACTACACGGATAAAAACAACAAACAAACAAACAATATTATCAGCTCTATCGAGGCGAAAAGACTGAGTTAACTCTAAACACCAGTATCCTGGTAAATAAAACCCTGAAGGAGATGAGGCCTAGTAAAAGAGAACGCGCCATTAGCGCCCTAGCCTGTGCCACCTGACTGAGCTAAAGCTAAAGCTAAAACTAGCTATCCCAGCCGGTTCGGGTCAGGATACACATTCAGCCTCTGTCCCATATCCTGGATGAGATTCGCAGCTTGTTGCCGATAGGAGAGCTCTCTGTCGGGCTCCACTCCGCACCGGCGCGACGGCGTCATCTCCAGTTGTTCCCTGGTGAAAAACCACTTGCTCGTTGTTCCCCGGTGCGCCGCCATTGCTCTCCAACAACAACAGTCGTACACAACGTGACAACGTCATCACGCAACGCGCGCACGCACTACGCTTTAAACGTCAACAAGCAGAAACGTGTTGCACGGGAAATGTAGTTTTTCTACCCAAACACGTGATAAACCCATCACTGTGCAAGAAAATTTTTATAATATTTAATACTTTGCATTTAGATTTTCAACAGATTATGAATGACTGTTCCTAAAGTGTATACCAGAGTATAAACTAGACACTATATAATACTATAATATACACTAGAGCTGATGTTGTCAGCCATGGCCGGCACGTCAGTGGTGTAAGTAGGTAGAACGTCCGACTCATAGCAAGAAGGTCCTGTGTTCGAAGCCCGGGCTAGGCGAGGGCATTTCTGTGTGCAGTTTGTATGCTCTGTTTGCGTGGGTTTCCTCTGGGTGCTCCAGTTTCCTCCTACAGTCCAAAGATATGCACTATAGGCTAATACACAAGATCCTCAGCTCTCCTTTTTCACTAAAAGTAGATCACGCCAGTGGACGTGACCACATGACCAGGTCGGACAAACAGCGTAAGTCGGTGTATAGATTGACTGAAGACTCAAAGTCTTTTATCCGCACAATATTTAATAACGGAGATTTCAACATATGTTTCACTAAGTACATCAAAAGGAGCCTTATATGCAGACGTTGCTGCTACTGTCTTTGCATTAGTGATGATCGATATGCAGACCGTGACTACATGCAAGTTGTGGGATGGTTAACCTTCCAGATGAAGGACCGAAATGAAAGAGATGGGTGAGAGCATGTAGTCGTCAATGCGTCACTGTCGATAAAGTGAAAAAGTGGACTAAACACTTTGTTGGAGGAAACTAACCAACCTTCTTACATCCTGATGCATTGCTAGCAAATTACACAGCCTGTCAGGTGCAAAGGCAATTATATTTGCTCTGACGGCAGATTAAATGTAATTTAAATCTGCTTTAATTATTACATAATATGTAACAGTCCCACAATCAAAAACACAGCCAACATTACCTTTGTCTTTACAACATTATTATTATTATAATTTTATAACAGTGAAGTGTGCACCACATATAAGCCTTTACATTATGTGATAAGACTTTCATTTTTTATTTTTTATTTACTTATTTATTTATTTTTAGAACATAATAATAGTATCAATATTAAAATAATGCTGACATGAGTGGGATTTTTACTGAAACAACATGATTACTCCATAACACGCAGCAGCAAACATGAATATGGCCAACTTAGTGTTTCAGAAGTGTTGTCTCGTTTCTAATCCCTGGAAACCCACGACTGACTCACGGAGTGCTGGGAGATCTTACTGTCTTTCTTGCTGTTTTTCTATGTAAGCTTTCACTTTAGATTAAGTCCTCGCATTTGTCTTTGTAAGCACATTGGAGCACCGGTTCATCACCTTGCTTGTCCGACAGTGTTTTACTTGTAACGCTGCCCCATTAATCTTAAGGTAATCACTGATCTTGCTTATTGGCTCTTTCAAACTGCCTCTTGGTGTGAGTGTGAATGTAAATGATTCTGTTTGTTGGCTCTGCAGGGGACTGGCAAGCTTTTCAGGGTGTATACCCCGTTTGCCCAGAGTTGGCTGAGATAGGCTTAAGCCTCCGTGCGACCCAAATAAGATAAAGGCAAATGAATCATCAAATTATGAATTATATGTTTAATTTGAAGGAAAATATCCAGAAATCTCTCAAATGATCCGCTGTACTTTTATATTCCAGCTTGAGTCCTTTAGACCATAAGGCAGGCAAGTGAGTTCTTAGCAGGTCACTCAAACTGTTTCCGCTCAAGGCCCAAAAATTCAAGAGCATTTTCTGCCAGTAGTTTATCCTGTAAAATAGTAAGTAAGTAAGTAAGTAATTAAGTAAATAAATAAATAAATGATCAATTAAAAAAATACCTCCCACTAAGAGTCTTCAAATGAGAAGCTTTAAAATTGTGTTTGAAAGGTTAGATTTACCTTTAATGTGCTGTCAAATTCATGCATTGATTCTATCAGTGTTCCTGGTTCAAGTTCCCCAAGAGGAAATGGGTAATCTGTTCCCAACATCACCTTATCCTGGAACAGAACAGTGCACAGAGCTTATGAAGACACACTTAATCAGACATGTTGGGTTTGTAACGCAAGACAACTGACTTTGCTCACGTATACAAAACAGTATTGATTTGGATCCCTGTTTATATAATATATGCATATACATATATACCTATATACATACTCAGTCACTCATTTGCTAAGCCACTTAATCCTATTAGGGTCACGGGCAGACTGGAGCCTATCTTAGCCAACACTGGGCAAAGGTGGGATACACCCTGAACAGCTCACCAGACCATCGCAGGGCTAACACACACATAACCATTCATACTCACATTCATACCTAGTGGCAACTTGGAACAGACAATTAGCCTAGTGTGCATGTGTTTGGTCTGTAGGAGGAAACTGGAGAAAACCGATGCGAGCACCGGGAGAACATGCAAATGCTACACAGAAACGTCCGAGCCCAAGATTCAAACCCAGGACCTTCTTTCTGTGAGGCGTTTGTGCCAACCACTATGTCACCATGCTGCTCTCTCTCTTTTATATATATATATATATATATATATATATAAAACTTGACCGTATATTGTCAATCATCCGGGATCAATAAAGTATTCTGATTCTGATGATGCAAAGTCTATATATTGTAGGTTTAACACACTTCAGTGCTGTATTAAGTAATTCAACAGGTCAATTTAAATATATTTAAATCATATTTAGCAGTGGACTGCAGGTTTAAACTATTTCCTGAAATAAAAAAGAAATCCAACCTTCCCGATGACATCGATGAGTAACTGAACAGCAAGCGGGTCATGTACCAGAGAGTCGGTATAAAATGATCCTAAGTATTTACGTGGATTGATCTTATTGTCTGTAGCACACAGGTCTGGCCGGACATTGAATCCATGCTCGATCCGTCCAATCGTATAAGGAAAAGCACCACCTTGAAGAAATGATGTATGATTAGTCCTAAAAACACAATATCACTGTTTATCTGTGAAAGTTTGAAGTGTTTCATCACCCACCTCCATGAGCAAAGCAAACCTTTAACTTTGGGAATCTTTCGAAAATACCGCCAAAGATCATGGAGCAAATAGCCATTGTAGTTTCTGAAGGCATACCTGAAGGGAAATGATCATATTTTGATCATTTTAATAACAGCATGATAATAATATTTAAAAAGCTATCATTTAAGAATTTTTTGTTTTGTTTTGTTTTTTTACACTTTAACACTGAATAATTATCAATTCTTTGGTTCTACCATCACAGTGCTCTATCTACCGTAATCCCATAAGGAACCATTCATTCATTCATTTTCTGAACCGCCTAATCCTAATTAGGGTCGCAGGGAGGCTGGCACCCATCTCAGCCTACTCTGGGCGAGTGCAGAGTACACCCTGGACAGCTTGCCAGGACATCGCAGAACAGAAACACGCTGATGGCTGTGCAGCCTCCTCTTGACGAAAATCAGCAATGGTTCTTTTAAATGCCTCTCACCACAGACAGTGAGAGACATGGCCGGCATTTGATAACCCATTAGCTGCACTGGGGGGACAGCAGTGACACTCCAATGACAGTGGTGCTTGAACCCCCAACCTTGGGATCAGTATTCCAGCACCCTACCACCGGGCAAACACTGCCCCATAAGGAACCAATGAGATTTAAATAATCCAGTAGAATTTGCTCAAATACTCACCAACTAGCCATGGTAGCCAATACTTAGCCATTCTTCCATCTGTCTGCATATCCCATGGATGCACAAATAAAGCACAGTTTAGCTCTTCAGCAGCCTGAAACATTCAGAAACACATATAGTGATCATTCACTTCAATATTTGATATTGAGTTGTCTTTGAACATTTTGTATTGAATTTTTTTATATGTCTGCATAAATGATTTTAAACATCATCAGATTTTCACACAAGTCCTGAAAGTGGATTAAAAGGTACCCAATTAAACAAATGAGACAAAATATTACACTTTTTATTAAAATTATCCCAAAATCTTTGTTTTTAGACCCCCTTGAGTGGTACTAACAGTAATTAAACATTTGTGGTAACTGTTGATCCTGCACATTAACTTCAAGAGAATTTAGTCCATTCCTCTGTACAGAACAGTTTCAACTTTGGGTTGTTGGTGAATTGCTAACACAACATTTTTATTGGATTATAGTCAGGACTTGACTTGGCCATTCCAAAACTTTACCTTAATTCTTCTTTAACCATTCTTCGGTAGAATGACTTTCGGGTCCTTATCGTGCTGCAAGACCCACTTTCTCTTGAAATTTAGTTCATAGACAGATGTCCTGACATTTTCCTATAGAATTTCGCTGGTATAATTCAGAACTTATTGTTCCATCAATGATGACAAACTGTCCTGACCCAGATGCAGCAAAACAGGCCCAAACCATGATACTACTACCACGGTGATGTTTCAAATTTAACTGCTAATCCTAGGGGTTCACATACATTTGTCACCCAGATATATTTAATATTCAAAAATATCCAAGCATTAATATTTTTTATCTTGTTTGTTTAACTGGGTTCTTTTCATCTACGTTCAGCCCTTGTGTGAAAAGTTGATGATGTTTTAGGTCAAATTTATGCAGAAATAGAGAGCATTTTATGCTTCACAGCTTCATGGTCTGGGATTTAAGTATTTACACCTTCCTACTGGAGTTTAGCAACAGTTTATCAAGAGACTTCACTTGTGGTCCTTCTGGAACATAGGAACATAGATTCCTGGTTTTCTCTTGGATCATAGGAACATACATCCCTTGCTCTCTCTGTTCTTAGAGAACAATATCCAGCAACTTCCCACAGCCATTGAAGAGGAGTGGACCAACATTCCACAGGCCACAATCAACAATCTGATGAACTCTATGCAAAGGAGATGTGTTGTGCTGCGTGAGGCAAATTGTGATCAGACCAGATAATGACTGTTTTTCTAACCCCCCAATACAGTAAAACAGCACATTTAAGAGTGGCCTTTGGCACACCTGTGCAATATTCATGCTGTCTAATCAACATCTTCATATGCCACACCTGTGAGGCGGATGGATTATCTCGGCAAAGGAGAAGTGCTCACTAACACAGATTTAGACAAGATTTGTGAACAAAATTTGAGAGAAATAGGCCTTTTGTGTACATAGAAAAAGTTTTAGATCTTTGAGTTCAGCTCATGAAAAATAGGAGCAAAAACAAAAGTCTTGTGTTTATATTTTTGTTGAGTGTATCTATCTATCTATCTATCTATCTATCTATCTGTTAATTTATTTATTTTTAATACACTACAAGTTTGATTTCATCTCATTTTTTTGTACCTCTTAATCCTTTATTAGGGTGGTGGGGTGCTGGAGCCTTTCTCAGCTGACTCTGGAAGAAGGCTGGGTACACCCTGAACAGTTTGCCAGTTCATCACAGGGCCAACACACACATACACAACCATTCAAACTCATATTCACACCTAGGGTGATTTGAAACAGCCAATTAACCTAACGTGCATGTCTTTGGACAGTAGTGTTAAGCTGTCTTGTCTCATAGCAAGTAGGTCATGGACTTTAGCCCTGTGTTCATCAAGGTCATTTCTGTGTGGAGTTTGCATGTTCTCTCTGTGTTTGCATGGGTTTCCACTGGGTATTCCAGTTTCCCACCCTTCAAAGACAAGGACATTGTAGAATAATGTTTAAATTCCTTTTCAAATTACCTTTACTGTGAAAAGCTGCTTTGTGACAATGTCAACTGTAAAAAGCGCTATACAAATAAAACTGAATTAAATTGAATTAATTACCTGATGTGAATGTGAGTGTGAATGGTTGTTTGTTGGTCATGGCCCTGAAATGGACTGGCGAGCTGTTCAGTGAGTCTCAAGCTTCCCCATGAACTTAAACAGGATAAATGGCCGGGATGAAGAATGAATGAATGAATGAATGAATGAATGAATAAATGGATGAATGGTTGTTCCTAGAGTGCACAGCTCTATCACACTCAATAGTAACCTAATATTTCAACAAGACATGGCAGTATCTTCAAAAAAAAAAAAGGAAAAAAAAAACCTTCAGGTTGTAAAATGTTGTTGAGCAAATATATTTTGTAGCTAAGATCACATGACTTACAGTGTAAACTGGGTAAAGCTCAGGAGAATTGAGGTCCAAGCTGTTGATGTGAGAACCAATTTGCACTCCTGGGAAACCCAGCTCCTGGACACAGCGCCGCATTTCCTGTACAGCCAGCTCAGGAGCCTGCATGGGAAGAGTGCCGAGGCCTACAAAGCGTTTGGGATATCGTTTCACCGTAGCTGCCAGGTCATCATTAAGGATCCAACAAAGGTCCAGTGTGTCCTGGGGTTTAGCCTTTTTCATGAATATATGAATAAGACAAGAGGAAAAACTGTTCTAATAGTGTTTATAATAAGTCATCAGTTTCAGAAAAAGGAGAAGGATGTACTGGGAAGCTGGGGGTATAATGGTATTGGCATATTAAAATAGTATACATATTATTGGTGTTTTTATAGTCATCCAGACATTTAGCTAATGTGCTAACTAATATTAGCAGTGTTTGGCAACAGAGATATCCTGTAATACTAAATTGGCCATGGGCCACTGGCAGATGGAACTTTATGATGCCATTTAGGAAGTGTGATTGCATTGTGAGCTGTACAAATCATAACATAGATATCACAAAGGCTTCAGACTGCCAGCTATCAGTTTCAAGTGTCAATTTTAGAATCATGCTCTAGTTACAGTAAAACAACAAATCACATCAAATTTTAATTAAATTTCATGTACAACCTATTAAATCAATCATTGTCATTTGCATGAGTCTGATAGATAATTATGATTTTCCACAAAAAAGACATGAAAGTGTTTATTTCGGCATGTAAATTATGTCCAATTTATTTTTATTCCTTTCTATTTATTCATTTTTATTTTTTTACCTTGTATTTTTATTACCAGCATGTGTTGCAGTGGATTTGTGTGATCATATTTTTTGTGACAATAGACAATATATTTGCTAAAAGAAAAGTATGACTTCACCTTTCATACCATCTTTAGCAGGCGGTGCAGTAGAAGCAGTTATATAAACACATATTACTTATAGACAACCAGCAAATAAGCCTTCTTTATACTGTATGAGCATTCTTTAATTTATATATTCATTCATTTATTCATTTTCTGAACCACTGGACTCTAATTAGGGTCGTGGGGAGGATGGCGCCCATCTCAGCCGACTTTGGGAGAAGGCAGGGTACACCCTGGACAGCTTGGCAGGCCATCGCAGGGTCAACAGACATACCACCATTCACACTCACTCTCACACCTAGGGGCAATTTTGAACAGCCAATAAGTTTACTCTGCATGTTTTTGGACTGTGGGAGGAAACCGAAGTACCCGGAGGAAACCCACGCAAGCACGGAGGGAACATGTAAACTCCACACAGAAACACCCTGAGCTGGGGAATCAAACCCAGGCCTTCTTGCTGTGAAACGAACGTGCTAACCACTGTACCATCCTGCTGCACTAATTTATATAAATTTCTAATAAGGGATATAACAGATCGCTTATGTTTATGAATCCCAGCTCCTGGAAACTGTGCATTGTTAGGGAGATTCAATATGGCACCTTAGTGGCTTCATTGACAAGTGCTGTCCAAATAATCTATTAGCTCTCCAATTTGTATGCATAGCTCAGTGTGTGCCATCGAATACTATGCAGATTTGGTATTATATGATATCTGTGGTTGGCACGATAATGTAGATACATACAAACACAGCTCATCTTAATAATATCCTTAAAATATTTTATCCATATGTATTATTTGTGGTTTGATATTTTTAACATAGTGGTATTTAACTATCAGATTTAATGTATTTTACTGGGACAAGGCAAAGTTTTAGATGTACTGTAAGCTAATGCTTACTTTTTGAGATGTGGGTTATTTAAAAAAGTATAATATCATTCTGACTTTTTTTTCTCAACTCTTCTTTTCCTCAGCAGTGTATTATTAAGTTCTCCTTTGCCAAATAGAAAGAAATGTACATGCTACGTGTTTGCTTTATATCCATATGTCTTTAGGTTGACTTTGGAAAATTATAAAAATTTTTGATAAGAAGTATATATGAAGCAGAATTTCAGGTGTTATATACCCAGTAGCTGAACATGACAGGGACAGTAGACAGGGCCTGCACTGTGACGCCTGAAAGAAATACAGTTAGTCATTGTTAACTAATCTATTAGTCAGATGCTATATTATTAATCAACATGGATTTGGAAGTAGATGTAATAAAATAACGTTACCATGTTTATCCATGTCCTGGATCCGAGCCTCAGCATCCCAACAATTCTCCTGTACTACACGGAACACTTTCCCATCCTTTATCATTTTGGCTTGTCCCTGGGAATGCATGGATTATTTGAATTACTGTAAGTCTCCAATTCATGAAAAAAATGCACATATCCCATTTCAATATCAAGCACAGGATTAATATCTTTTAAACAAACAAACAAACAAACTCCTAGAATTGTGTTAAATTGTAAGAATCAGGCTGCTTTTTTCACTTCCAACCACCAGGGGGCAGCTGCAATCATAAAATGCAACCTCTTTTCAAGCACAAAGTGACTGGTGGAATGGAGAAGTGGGAGAATATACAGGGGTGCAGTGGTGGCCTGGCCTGGTGGCAGGTTGCTGGATTACTGATCCCAAGATCGGGGGTTCAAGCCCCACTGTCACTGCTGTCCCCCCAGTGCAGCTAACTGGGTTATCAAAGGCCAGCCATGTCTCTCACTGTCTGTGGTGAGAGACATAAAAAAAAAAAAAACATTGCTGAGAACCATAGTCGTCAGCGTGTTTCTGCCCTCACCCAGAGTCGGCTGAGATAGGTGCCAGCCTCCCGGCAACCCTAATTAGGATTAAGCGGTTCAGAAAATGAATGAGAATGTACAGCTGTATGAGGTTGTGGTTAAAGAAATATAATTAATGAATAATATAATTAGTATGCTGTAAATTTTGGCAATTGTCTTTCTAAAAGTCCCATTGATTTTTGGAGAAAAAAAAAATCTAGCATTTTGCCTGATATTACACACAATGTTCAATTAAATCAAACCCGTAATGAATTAAAGTTAGACTGGTCAGCGCGGGATGAATCGCTAATCAAATGATGTGACCCTGAAGGACCTCAGCTCCCGAGCACTGTGATAATCATGCTGTCCCATTAATATAACTTCTGCCATCATCTGGCTTCATGTACTAAATGATAGCCTGTACATCCTGTGCTGCCCACTCATTCTTCATAGGGGTTTTAGTTAGTGCAAGCCAATATCCACACACAATCCAAGTCCATAGTGAGCCAACTCCACCTTCATCCTGATCATTCGAGCATTTTACTGCAAAGTGGTGCAGAGGAAGCAGTGTTGCTGCTCTGTCGATATAGATGAACCTCATGACTGCAGTGCATGCTCATTTGCATACATTTAAACACATAGTCCTGCTAATAAAACATAGAATACTAGAATACTCTTCTTTACTTTACTAGTGAGCAGCATAAAAATGGTTAAGTAGGACAGGGGTGTTAAAAATATCTCTGTAAAATTGAAACTTTAATCAGTCCTCTTTTCTCTATTAAATATTTACATTCTGACCTGTACACACGTTTTGACTCACAGGATATGTACCGCAATCAAATATATATGCACAGACCGGACTAAAAAAAACAAAACAAAAAAACAAACAAACAAAAAAAAACAGTCGCACACTAATATTTTCATGGGGCGCATTTATCCTTGATCACAGAATATAATCTCCATGGCATCATTGCTCCAGTTGGTCGGTCGAGGCTCAGCAACATTAATGTGGTAATAAAATGAAGTCGGCTGATGACCTGAACGTACTGAATGAGCAGGTTATCATATCGATGGACTTTTTCCTTCCCCGATGGCACGGATATAAAGTGGGGACTCAAATAATGAAAGAGTGGTTCAAGGAGCATGAAGCTTCATTTTCACATATGTATTGGCACTCATTGATTCAAGACGTTGGTGAGAAAAGAACTCGACACTGCATGGAAATAAATGTTATGTTGTTTAAGTTTGTTGAAACAATGGCATGATGATTACATGCTGTAAGCAAGACTAAAGGTGAAGCAACAACATATGTCTCGACTTTTTTTTTGTCCAGACAGTGTATCAGTGTATAAATCAATGTAAAGCTCTGTTGCTATAAAAAAAAGGAACCTGGTTGTGTTAAATCTTACTCTGACTCACCTTACAGTGGTGATGGAGCTGGACAAATCCATCGTATCCATATCTCTGCAAAAAAAATGTTACACATCATATATTACAAGTATGGGACATGGTTCCGTAGTGGTTAGCATGTTAGACTCATAGCAAGAAGGTCATTGTTCGTCTCGGAATCGCCGAGGGCAAGTTAGCGTGTGCTTGTGTGGGTTTCCTCCAGGTACTCCAGTTTCCTTCCACAGTCCAAGGACATACATATTAGACTAACTGGCTGTTTCAAATTGCACCAGGTATGAGTGTAATTGGTTGTGTGGGGGTTGATGGTCTACCAAGCTGTTCAGTGTGTACCCCAGCTTCGCCCTGTGTCAGCTGAGATAGGCTCCACCCTCCCTGTGTCATTAGTAGGATTAAACAGTTCATCAAATAAGTGAGTGAATATTACATGTATCATCATTCCATTACTGTGGGATCAGCACTCCAATGCACTGTGGATGGGTTTTGGGGTTTATTTTTGTAATAATGACCAGTCACTGTATCCCTCCTTGTACCCAGCATTCGTTGGGATCGGCTCCAGTGATGCAGTGATTATGATTTGATTCCAGTCTCTGGAGTTAATGCATAGCCTGAGCCCACTCTGCAGAGACAGAAGAGATAGCGGAGAGGATATACCCTTATTGAAGTGCCTCTACAGTGTACTTCTCCATAACAGTGTGTTTTGCCACAGAGTGTGCGAAGGCATGGTTCCAACCATGAGTGCAGTCATGGAGGCGGTGAGATGACAGGCTTTTGGCTTTGGTCTTAGTGAACCTTGAACTTTAAGTATTCTGGTGAAATGAAGAGTTGTGAGGTAGGTTCAGGGCTCACCATGGAGGTAGAGGCAGCGTGTGCATCACATTCAGGCAAGTTTGTTGATTACTTCCAGGCTCAAACCTTGATGATGTGCTGATTTTTCGTTGAGCCCTTGCCTTGAGGGTACATAATTCTAGCGAATGAGCAGCAGCACGTTGTTGACCTTGGGTGAAGGACAGGGGTAGAGATAGTAAAAATTGTGGCACACATGTCCACGGTGATGTATGGTGACAAATACACACTGTTTGCGCATGGTACTGCTATGATAAGTGAAACCCATGGTATAATTCATTCATTCATTCATTTATTTATTCATTCATTCCACTGGGGTCACGTGTAGGCTGGAGCCTAGCTCAGCCGATTCTATGCGGAGATGTACACCCTGTACAGCTCGCCTGTTCAGCACAGAGCAAACACACACAACCAGTCACACTCACACATGGGGCAATTTGGAAGAGCCAATTAACATGTCTTTGGACTATGGGAGGAAACCAGAGTACCCAGAGGAAATCCATGCAAGCATTGGGAGAAAATACAAACTCCACACAGAAACGCCCAAGCCAGGGACTTGAATCCAGGACCTTCTTGGTGTGAGGTGGCCATGTGTTCTCACTCACTCTCTCACTCATTTTCCAAACCACGTAATCCTATTAGGGTCATGGAGAGGCTGGAGCCTATCTCAGCCAGCACTGGGAGAAGACAGGACACCCTCTGGACAGCTGCCAGACCATCGCAGGGCCAACACACACACAACCATTCACACTGACATCCACACCTAGAGGCAATTTAGAACTGCCAATTAGCATACTGGGCATGTCTTTTGACTGTGGGAGGAAACTGGAGTACTTGTAGAAAACCCACACAGGCATGGGGGGAAAACTCCTCACAGAAACATCCTCGCTGAGCCCAGGACTCAAACCCAAGCCCTTCTTCATGTGAGGTGGACATGCTAACCACTATGCCAACGTGCTGCCTTGCCAAAAAAAATCTAAAATATTAAACATGAGCAGGGTGAGAAACGGGAAGTCACTTCGACAATCAACACACATAAACAGGTCAAATTCTCACTAGTGAAACCAGGAAATCATGTACCACAACAAACCTATAAAAAATGTTGTGATAAGTCATACTGTGGTATACTGAGTGTTCTGGAGTTCTGGTGCTGATTGAACCCAGGGGTGTGCAATAAGTGATTGGACTTCAGACTGTGTGCTGAAAATCATATTCCATGGTGACCATGTTTGTACTTTGAACTGCAGATCGGTGGCATTGGATCCCAATATGACAATAATATGCTGCTTTTCATTTGTAAAGGTACTAGAACAAAAATTTTGGACCTTTACTGTTTCAGATTTTAAAATCTTCAGATTTTAAAGGGGCACATTTACTTCCCTTCAAAAGCAAATAAAAACAGTGTTATCTCTTGGAAATAAAATGGAATCGGCCATGATGTCTTTCTGAAACCATTTGCTAACTCCTGTACACGAGGGTCACTGACTTCTGCACTGATTGCGATATTAGTAAACATCGCCTCTCTTTTATTTCTCTTGAAATCTTATGCTGTCCTCTCTTTCTTTACACTCGTTATCAGACTTTTCCACGTTCTACGAAACAGTGTTGCACTGCCAAGTTATCACACATGTGCAAGATTGTTTCTCCAGTCACATGGCATTGTTATTGTTATCGTAAACAGACACAGAACCAAGACAAGATGTAAAACATGTAAATAAGAGATTCTAAGCAGGTGAGCTGGTGTGGTTTTGGGGAGCTTTTGGATTCAGCCAGAATGAACTGGTAATGCAAAATAAAACACACAGTGTATTCACTAATAAATGTGCACCCTTATAATTCTGTCCTTTATTATTCATTCTATTTATTTATTCCAAACAAGCGGAACAGGGAGAAGATACAATCTAAGCACACAGCTGAATCGACGAGGGTTAAAAGCTTGCCGCAGGAATTTATCACTCGCTCAGGACTGCCTTATGACTCATGAATTTACAGTCAGTACAATTATAAATACTGGATTAAATAAAAGAGAACAGAATGTGCCTCACAGCAAGAAGGTCCTGGGTTTGATTCCTGGGCTCGGGGCGTTTATGTGTGGAGTTTGCATGTTCTTCAGTGTTTGCGTGGGTTCCCTCTGGGTACGCCTGTTTCCTCCCACAGTCTAAAAGCATGCCCAGTAGGCTAATTGGCTGTTCCAAATTGCCCCTAGGTGTGAGAGTGAGAGGGAATGGTTGTGTGTGTGTTGGCCCTGCGATGGCATAGCGAGTTGTTCAGGGTGTACCCCGCCCTCACCCAGAGTTGTCTGAGATGGGCGCCAGCCTCCTGCGACCCTCTCCATCTGTCTGTCACAGAGCCAACACTCACACAACCATTCACACTCACACCTAGGGGCAATTGAGAACATCTAATTAGCCAAATGTGTATGTCTTTGGAATGTGGCAGGAAACTGGATCACCCAGAGGAAACCCATGCAAGCTCAGGGAGAACATGCAAACTCCACACAGAACCCCAGGCTCAAACTCAGGACCTTCTTGCTATAAGACAGTTGCATTGCCACTGTGTCACCCCTACATAATAATTTATTTAATATCAAAATGACAGTCCTATTGGGACTGACCATGACTAAATAAGGTAGGACAAATCAAATCAGGGGGAAGAGATAGAACCAAAAGTACATTCTCCCAATAAATAAATATATTTTTAAAACAGACAAACAAGCAAAAAAAAAATAAAAAAATAAAAAACCCTATCCTTTCATTATGTGAACCACTTATCTATTAGGGTTGTGGGGGAATTTGGAGCCGAACCCAGCAGGGTACACCCTGAAGAGCTCACTAGCCTACTGCAAGGCTATCACAGACACAAACGACTATTCTCACTCACATTCACAACGATGGGTTATTTAGAGTAGCCAGAACATGCAAACTCCAAAAGAAAGGCCCCAGTTGGCTTCCTGGATTTAACCCACAACTTAATTGCTGTAAGGTGGAAAGGCTCATCACTGCACCACCTAAAATTATACATGTAAAAAAATAGAATGTAAAATAAATAGAGCTCTTAAATAGAAATTGAAGTAAAAGCTATTGGATCTCCTTGGCTGAGTGCTAATGAGAGCTTAATGACAATATATAGAGAATTATAGTGAGTCAGGATGAAGTAGTAATAAAGGATTTAAATTAAATGCACAATGTTTTCTCTGTTTCATGTATCAGGTTGACGTGACTCTGAAGCCTGATATGAAGATAACATTCGCTTGCAAACATGAGAAATCACTACCTTTACTATGCTCTGTTGACACAAATAAGTGGGAAAGGTCAAGGTCCTGACTGATTAATATTTCACTAGAGCTAGTTTATATTTGGATCCTGCAGAGCTCAGAATTAAAGCAGGTGATTTTATAAAAAGATAAATCATGAGAATAAAAATAAAGAATGTCTCGGTTTACAGCACCGAAAATCTGGAGTAGCTGTTGCTTTATCCAACAGCTGGTGTGTACAGACAGATCATGCACAGACATGTCATTTCATACAGTCATTACACACCTCGCAGATGTTTGCCATTACACAAACAATCACTGTGGAATCTAATTCTTCAGCTCTGTCTGAGCTTCCCTACCTCTTTAAGATCCGGCCATTCCTTCGGCAAAATATGGTTATGGATATCAATCTTCATTTTCTAGGATAAGAAGTCAGAATGTTTCAGAGTGGGACATGGGTGACTGCCTGCACATGCAGCTCAGCTCAAAGTCAACACTTGTCCTCTTCACTGATCCTACTGACCAATCAAAATCATTCACTTGGCACGCCCATTGGTGTTTGTCCAAACTGATGAAATGTGGACAAGAAACACCATAAAAAATGTACTTAAATTATAGCAGAGTTTACAAATAGTTCTCTTTCATACACAAATGGCCCAAAAATGGTTAATTGAACTGAAAACAGGTACAGTATAAAATCCTGCACCAATAATGCCCCCTATTGGCTATTTTATGTAATAAGGGCCTTAATAAAAAAATACAAACCGCTTAATCCTATTAGGGTCGTGGGGAGGCTGAAGCCTATCTCAGCTGACAGTGGGTGAAGGCTGGGTATACCATGAAAAGCTTGTCAGATCATCTGCCACCTTCAAATTCATGTCCAGTCGTCTCCCAGCTGTTGTGTATCAAATGCTTGTTCCTGTGGCTGGGTGAAGTTTCATCAAATAGATGTTTAAAACCTCTCTTTAGAAAGTTTTGCTATTGTTACAATTTCTTTGTTGTCACTCTCCTGTGAACTATTTGCTATAGTGCCCCAAGCACATCAGCCCAGAAGTCAGGGGACCCAGAGAATATATATATA
>JAQMYF010000012.1:55113649-55131684 GCA_030014195.1 Neosilurus mollespiculum | reverse complement strand
TATATATTTATTTATTTTTATTAATTTTTTTTTTTTAATGGGACCCAGAGAATATGGAGAAAGGAGCAACATCACCATCATGGCAGCAGCTGGAAACATGCCTGCCTGACAACATGGGCAATGAGGTTTGTATATATGTATACTCATTAACTGGAAATTCTATAACGCTTGAGTGAAGACAGTGGCAAGGTTGGAGTGGTGGCCACCAGAGGGAATGGTGACGCATTGGAGCCTAGCTGCTGTAAATACCGCTACAAAACAAGCGCATCTGACTGTTCTCAATATAGCTCTATGGTTCAAGACTTTGGAGAGCAGCATTAGGCTCCTGCTGAAGTAAGGCAGTGAGTCCAGAAGACTGTCATTATATTGACATTGCCACAAGAGGGCCCATCACTGCCATGAGTTATTCAGGACTCCCTCTGGTATTTCCAGCGGCTTCTGCTATTTGAATAAAGCTTTTGGAGCATTAAGTGTGATTTTGGCATAGAATTATCTTGAGCTTGATCAGAATGCAGAAGGTGCGAATAGTTTTTTTTTTTTTTTTCGTAACCAACCGAACCAGGAAGTGCATTATAACAACCCACTATTTTGGCTTCCTGTGTACAAATATAGATGTTTGGAATTAAAGAAAACATAACAAAACACAAAAGGAATCACATTGTTTGAGGTACATTAATACTAAGCTCACTCACCCATTCACTCACTCACTCATTAGCCGAACCACTTACTCCTACTATTAGGGTTATGAGGAGGATAAAGAAAATCTCACCCACCACTGGGCAAAGGCGGGGTACTTCCTGAACAGATTGCCAGATTGCCAGCCCTTAATGCTAAGCTAATTTTATCATTTATAAACAACAGTGATCCTGAGAAGTAATATGCCAGCCACTTGTGGAGACCCTCCGCAATAAGAGAAACTGCTTGAAATAGCCGAGGGAGTAGCAGAAACCACCAGAAATAGCTAAGGGTGTCCCAAATGCCCCTGCCCCAGATATAAAAGTAGAACCAGCACCAACATGCCACTGCCAACAACCAAGGCATATTTGGACAAAAATCCCTGAGGTTTCCCAAGTGTCCCATGAGCCATTTATGAAAGTGATGTGTGGCCTCCAGGTGTCCAGATTCTCCAAAAGAACCGTATATGATCAGCATGTTCATTGGATGCCCTGTACAGTTGTTAGGTACTCTCACCTTATAGACAGAGCAACAAGGTTCTTGGTTTGGTTCTTAGTCAAGTGTTGTTCTGTAACTGGAATTGTTCTTCTTGTGCTTGTGTGGGTTTCCTCTGGATACTCAGGTTTTCTCCCTCAGTCCAAAAACATGCACATTAGGTCAATGTGAATTTTTATTTTATTTTATTATTATTATTTTTTTTTGTGTGTCTGAGTTAGCCCTGTTACCTGGGCAACCAGTTCATGGTGGGCCACAGTTACCTTGGATTGGCTGCAGCTTCCTCCATAACCCTGTTGGATAGGTGGTACAGATAACTGGTGGATGGATGATATGTGGGGCGGCATGGTGGTGTAGTGGTTGGGATGTCCAGCTCAAAGCAAGAAAGTCCTGGGTTTAAGTCCTACACTCAGCAAGGGCTTTTCTGTGTGGAATTTGCATGTTCTCTCTATGCTTGTGGGTTTCCTCTGGGTACTCCAGTTTCCTCCCACAAAGACATGCACTTTAGGCTAACTGGCTGTTCCAAATTGCCCATATGTGTGTGTGTGTGTGTGTGTGTGTGTGTGTGTGTGTGTGTGTGTTGGCCCTGTGATGGTGTGGCAAGCTGCTCAGGGTGTATCCCTTCTTTGCCCAGTGTGGGCTAAGATAGGCTCCAGTCTCCCCCAGGAATAATCGGTTTGGCACATGAGTGAGCGAGTAAGGGATGATATTTAGTGCAGGGATCTAGAAGTACTCTGCAATCTTTTATCGGTTTCTGTGGCTTTTTAGCAAACTGCTGAGCTAATGCACTCCTGACGAGGTCGACCATTTCCATCCTCCATCCTGGAGTGATGCCAGACACCACTAAGAGACCAGCTTCTGGAGTTTTCATTTTTTCCCAAAACGCTTTATCATAATTAGGGTGGCAGGGAGGCGGGAGCCCATCCCAGTCAACTGCGGGCAAAGGTGGTTTACATCCTGAACAGCCCGCCAGTCCGTTACAGGGCTAACAAAGACATGCAACCATTCCTTCTCACACTCACACCTTGGGGCAAGTGAGAGTATCCAGTCAGCTTTATGACCATGTCTTACAGGTACATTCGGCTGTTCCAGACTGCCCCAGGTGTGAACGTGAGTGTGAATGGTTGGCCCTGCGACGGTCTGGTGAGCTGTTCAGGGTGTACCCTACCTCTACCCAGTATAATTTGAGATAGGCACCAGCCTTCCTGCGACCCTAATAGGATTAAGCAGTTTGGCAAATCACTGAGGGTTGATGAGCATGTCTCAGACATTTCGGTGAGACTTTGGTGCCATGGATTTTGAGAAACGCAATCACCTACAGACATAGCGATCCCCCAGAGTACTCAAAAACATTAACAATCCTGCAAAAGAAACAGAAAATCAATTCTACTGCAGTTATCAAGTGCTTTTTAGCTGCTTAATGACTGACATTTCCTTTAATAAGAAACACTGTATCCTGGACCAAGAAGCCAGGAGATTGATTTAGAGAATACAGAGGAGAATGCTTAGATTTTCACTAATCAGCTGCTGCACGCACACACACTGAACACACACACACACACACACACACACTCACACACACACACGAGGTCTGCATCTGTTGAACTGTTTACAATGTCTTCATGCGTTTCACTTTTCACATTTCAGTCATTTGACAACTTGGTTTAAACCCCTGAGATAGAAAACACGCCCTGGACTGTCATTGTGCCTAAACCCAGGGCGCATCGGAGAGACACTGAACCACACCAGTGTGCCAAGGGAGAGATCGGAGAGACACTGAACCACACCAGTGTGCCAAGGGAGAGATTGGAGAGATACTGAACCACACCAGTGTACCAGGGAGAAATCGGAGAGATACTGAACCACACCAGTGTGCCAAGGGAGAGATCGGAGAGATACTGAACCACACCAGTGTGCCAAGGGAGTAGATAAGGGCAGATCGGGCAGATAGCGGGGTAAATAGGTGCATATTATAGGCTACAGGAGTGTCGCGCTGCAGTTTGGACAGACAGACTCATCAGTTGATCAGTGCGACACATTATACAGATAACCGATCAGTGTGTTTTTGGGGCAGATTTGGCATCGGATGTTCCTGGATGGTGTGCGTCTGACTCCTCTATAGGTTTTATTTGACACTGAATGATGGACGAGATCTCGGCTCCGTGTCCCGTACCGGAATCGGTGGTGGTGGTGTTGGAGCCGGGGACGGGGACCGGGACTGACAGAGACCGGGAGATGAACATCACCGACAGCGTGGAGGGAGAAGGTACATCCGTCTGTCTAACAATCTGTGTTGACTTTCAGGAATAATCAGAGAAAAATCGGATCTCCAGATGCGTGAAGCACCACGAACACCCAAAGCTTCCTGTAATATATAATAAACCCTATAACACACACTGAGTGTAAAGGAATCCTAATGCAAGCATGTCAGAGAATTAAACAGCACAGCAGGGAGAGTCACTAAGATAGCCTGGATTTTATTTATATCACTATTTTATCATTTTAGATTTTATTATTATGAAGTGTGTGTGTGTGTGTGTGTGTGTGTGTGTGTGAGAGAGAGAGAGAGAGAGAGAGAGAGAGACTGGCTCTGTATTCAACCACCATCCAATATTAAAACTAATTTTTTTTAATATGATTTTATTCCTGATTGAAGATGACTTTCATTATCTTTGCATGCCATTAATAAAAATGATACAGAAATCATTCATTCACTTTCTTCATTCATTCATTCACTTTCTAAGCCACTTAATCCTAATTAGGGTCGAAGGGAGGCTGGCACCCATCTCAGCCGACTCTGGGCGAGGGCAGGGTACATCCTGATCAGCTCACCAGGATTCTCTCACACCTAGGGGCAATTTGGAACAGCCAATTTGCCTACTGTGTATGCAGGAGGTGACCCACGCAAGCATGGGGAGAACATGCAAACTCCATACAGCAACACCCGATCCCAGGACCTTCTTGCTGTGAGGTGGACGTGCTAAACACTTTGCCACCCTTATACAGAACTAAAACATTTTTTTATGATCTCTCACTCTCTCCTTAACAACAACCAGCATATGAAAAAAGGAAAGAAATCAAGGTTTGTATACTCTGTATGCTGCAGCTTTTTGTATTTTAAAAACATTTTTTATAAATGTTATAAATTCCTCTACGACGCTATATGACACCATATACAGTACTCTGCAAAAGCACATACAGAGAAATGCTGTAAAGCAAACATGCATATATTACATATAAATAATTCCATTGAGGGTGGTACAGTGGTGTAGTACTTAGCACCTCTGCCCAACAGCATGAAGCTCCTGGGTTCGAGTCCTGGGCTCGGCAAAGGCATTTCTGTGTGGAGTCTACCTGTGCTTGTGTGGGTTTTCTCTGGGTACTCCGGTTTCCTCCTTCAGTCCAAACCCGGGCACATTATACTTAGTGGTTGTTCCAAATTGCCTGTGAGTGTGAATGTTTGTGTGTGTGTTGGCCATGTGATGGAGGGTGAGCTGTTTTCCCAGAGCTGGCTATGAGAGGATCCAGCCTCCTTGCAACCCTAGAGGATTAAGCATTTCGGCAAATAAGGGAAAGAACAATTAAATTAAATGTTTCTATATAAAAAAAAAAAAATTGCTACAATGAAGAGTAAACAGTAATAAATTAAATAAAGTCATTTTTTGGTGTAACAACCAGGTACAGGGCAGCTTTACATGCTAATGAGCAGTAACATTTATGGAGCATCTTGCAGAACCGGGAACGGAAACAGAAAAGAGGGTGCCAAAATTTCTGCACAGTGGTATGAAACATTACTCTCCTATTGCTGGAAGCATCTGATCTTATTTGTTGCTGCTGAAGACGGCACAGTCAAGTACTGAGTGTAGGGGCAATACCTTTTTCCACATGGGTAATAGAGCTATTTCTTTCTTTTAAAAAAAATCACAAGATCATTTGGAAACTGCATACTTTGTTTACTCAGGTTGTTTTTTGTACTAAACTACATTTGGTTGGGGATCAGGGTGGCATGGTGGCATAGTGGTTAGGATGTCTGCCTCAAAGCTAGAAGGTCCTGAATTCAAGAAGAAGATCCTGGGTTCATGTCCCGGGCTCGGTGAGAGTGTTTCTGTGTGGAGTTTGCATGTTCTCTCCATGCTTGTGTGGGTTTCCTCATGTTACCTTTTACCTGGTAAATGGGTACCAGTTAAAAGGTACCAATTTATAATAGCATCCCATCGGGGAGGAGTTGAACTCCTAGTTGCTGTGATGGGCTACTAGGCTCGGGTGTAAAAAAACAACAACAAAAAAACAGATATTCCATAGTTGCCAGAGCAGAATCAAACTGTATGTCTTCTTTTTTCCCCCATTGAAACTGAGTCACAGTCCATAGCATTCAGTTCTCCCATTCATACTCAAGGCCACATTCTGCTTATGAGTGTGTTTCGCAACATTCTGTTTATCCTGCCTTGAGATACCTGGTTTGTCCTGACTAATGTAATTTAGAGAGTTTTCGAATGTACCATCAAAGGTTCTATCACAGAGGCTGCTTTCTATGGCTTTATAGTTTAATGGCATTGGTACCTCATTAGTATGGCCCTGTAGGCACTCAGGTCAGTCCGAGCCAGCCAGGATAAGACAAGAGGAAGATGAGCACAGGACTCAGCAGGGGTTCTGGAATAAAAGACTGTATAAACCATTGAAATGGAGTACTGTGAGTGTAGGGTTAAGGCCAAGGCTGATATGTCCATCATTAATGGAGAAAAAAAAAATAAATTAATTTCTAAAAGCTCATCAGAATGGTTAACCATTGCAAAATGTATTTTTTTTTATATATAGCACATACAGAGAGAGTTATTTACTTATGCAAGCGGAAATCAGGATCACCAGCCTTAGTGACCATGTGACCATATTGTCATCCTTCACAGGCTGCATTAGTATTCCCTGACCATGTGCACTGTGCCACAGTGTTGCTCTATGGCACATGAAAACACCCCAAGCAATCAATTTGTGCCACTGAATAATTTATAAGGGTTTTTCATTTGCTGCTGATGTCTGGTCTACATGGTTAGAGGCGTTAGAATGGTGACATGACTTCCAGCCCTGGTGTTTGTTTATTTCAGAATAAGAATGGGTGAAGACTTGCTTGAGAAACAATGTAAAGTAGCTGCAATTGAAAGGGAGATGTCTAACAAAACTAGACTCTTCAGACATTTTGCAAATTGGAGAGGAGAGGAAAATGAATGCATCAGCAATCTGAAATCCAGTTTTGTTTACTTTTTATTTCTTTAGTGTCAAACCATATCAGGCCTGGGATAATTTCAATGTGGGAATGCTTTGAGTATGGAGATACACTCGCAGTGGGGTTTCAAACTAGGTCCAAAATCATACAGTTTGGTCCATAGATATTTGGACAGGGTCACAATTATTGATGACACTAATTTGAGAGATCACGTAACTAAAGTGAATAATTTCATTTTAAATTCAGAGGTTTAGCAAAAAAAAAAAAAAAAAAAAATTAGAAATTACAACACAGTTGTACATCGCCTACCCATTTTCACAGGCCCAAAAATAATTAGACAAACTTATATATTTATAACTATTGATTGATTTGATCCATCCTCATGTTTGAGGGTCAGTGACTCTATTGTCATAGAGTTCACTTGGCAGATTTTTTACAGGGTTGGTTGCCAGGTCTTTCTGTAACCCCTCACAGCACCTGGTATTCATAGGCAGTCTCTGATCCAAATACTAACCAGGCCTCACCCTGCATAACCTCTGAGATCAGACAGGGTCGGGCTTTTACAGGGTAACCGAAGGGCAGTTATAAGTATAAGCATCATTTTTAATACTTGGATGCAATCTTTTGTAGTCAGTGACCTCCTGCAGTCTGAAACCAATGGACATAATCAACTGCTGAGTTTCCTCCATTGAAATACTTTGCCAGGCCATTACTAGAGGAGCCTTCACTTGCTTGCTTGTTTGTGGGTCTTTCTGTCTTGAGTTTTGCCTTCAGCTGATTGGCCTGATTTGGCCATTTAAGAACATTCCATTTTTTTGCCTTAGGAAGCTTTTGGGTTGCGTTTGCTCTATGTTTTGAGTCTTTATCCATTTGAATCTGAGCAGAAACTATAGCTCTATACACTTCAGAATGTGTCCTGTTTTTTCTCTCAGCAGCCACATAATCAGTAAACACCAATGTTCTGGTTCACTGACAGCCCAAGTCCACCAAGTTGGTATGCTTTGGGTTATGGATCCTTCCTTTCCTTCTCCATAGTCTTCTCATCTAATCATTCTGGTACAAGTTAAGCTTAGTTTCACCTGTCCATAGAATCTTGTTCCAGAACTGGACAGGCTTTCTTCTGAATTCTAATCTGAACTTTGATTGTTACTTGAGGAAACCCTCTGAATGTACATTCATGAAAATGTCTTGTGAATGTAGACTTTGATAATCATAACCCTACCTCATCAATTGTGTTCTGTGTGAATGTGTTTTAACCCTACCTCATCAATAGTGTTAGTGTGAATGTGTTTTGTTTTTGTTTTTTTTAACCAAAGAATGAATTCTTCATCCAGTGTTGTTGTCTTCTGTGGTTTTTTGGGTCTTTTGGTGTTGCTGAACCCACAAGTGTGTCCCTTCTTTTAAAAAATGCACCAAATTGTTGATTTGGCCGCTCCTAAAGTTTCTGCTATCCCTCTGATAGGTTTGTTTTTTAGCCTAATGATGGCCTTCTTTAGTTGCACTGACAAGTGTCTGGAACACATATTGAGAATTCCCATGAACAGCTGCCCAATACACATTCAACACTTGAAAACATTCATTTTCCAAACCACTTAATCCTACAAGGGTTGCTGGGAGACTGGACACCCTAAAAAGCTCACAGGGATGACACACACACACACACACACACACACACACAGTCATTTACATTCACACCTAGGGGCAAATTGAAATAGTCAATGGGGCAGCTGTAGCCTAATAGTTGGAGAAGAGAATTTGGTCACTGGTTCACATCCCGAACCATCAGGAAAAATGTGGGGAGTAAGCTGCACCTTCCCTTCCTCCACATTCATGGCTTGACAGCGTGTCATGGCTTGTAAGGTAATTGTTCAATTACTTTTGGGGCTTTAACAATTCTCTACTTCACTTCTTCATTTCAAATGTGTTGTTGATGTGATGCTGTCCAAATACTTATGGACCTAACTGTAAGTCCACTCCCAGGAACAATTCTGGACTCATTATCTAAGGTTTGCAATTTGATTGAAGAATTCCTTCCTAAAAGTAGACTCGGTGTGCTGTTGCATACATCATTTTGTGCATGCAGGTCGATTAAATGGAATTAGCTTCATCTGTGTATTATTTATTTTCCTTTGGTCCTTTGGCAAATTTCTCAGTCCAAGCACTCCCACCACAGAAGTAATTACAGGACTCCAAGCCTATGAACATAGGGTTTTATTGCTGATGCTGTCTTACTCAATAAATCCATTACAAATAAGATGTTTAACTGTATCTCGAAGCTGAAGAACAACCAATGAGGCCTTCGAGTTCAAGTTACTCTCAGAGAAAATAATTCATGGGTAACAGTGTCCAAATGGACTGTTCAGACAAAAGTTGAAACAGGAAGTAATATGGAAATTTACATCTACAGCACATTGTGAGCCATTTGGGGCATTTCAGACAAAAATTAATTAGTTTGGGATCTGAAACATTGGCTCCGAACTGGAATAGCATCACTGGCCACATCATTAGGTTGAAGAGGAAGCAGAGCAGAGCAATGGACAATGCAATGAAAAGGATCAAGCCAAGGTGTCACATAGCTGGAATTACTTCACAATAAACCACGTCCTTATATATATATTTTTTAGCCTTCCAAGGGTCAGCCAGCATCATACCATAAGAATTCGGGCCATTTCTCTTAGAATATGTGAGGGCTAGGGCTCTTAAGAACCAGGACGAAGTAGCTTCTATTCATGCACACTTTGGTTATGTTGAAATTACCTATGGTTCAAGCGCCAGATCAATTCAACCTTTGCCACAGTAAAGTCACCATGAGGTATACATGACTTACCACTTGCCACTGTAGAGTTCCCTGAAGGTAAATATGTACATGGAACATGGACTGCCAGATACGCATCGCAGCTACTGTCTGACGACTGAGACGTATGCAGCGCAGATGGTTATGTTTCTCAGGCAAGTGCGTATTTCCTCCATCCATACTGTTGTCTAAGTGTGGCACCAAAATCCACAGGTATGGTACAGAAAGGTGACAGTAATCCCAGCCACAGTGCTCACTATCAGCTATTTGAGACCTCTACTTAATTCAGACAAATATCAACAATGCAAAATAAAAGCTTGCAGGAAATCAGTGCAAACCGCCATCTTGTACTACGGTGTGCTTCCATTCTGCATTATACAACAATATCCATGTATGGTGCATCACTTGTAACTGCGGAAATAGGGGTTGATTCACCAGCTGCCACATGTTACAATGGTGCCAGGAACTGACAGGACAGACACGACAAGATAGGGTTGCAAACAGACGGGGGGAAACGCAGCGCTTTATCCTGGGGCAATGAGGGGGAACAGGTGGGGATGATTAGGGCGGAGCCGGCAATCACCGCCCGTGCCGGAGGAAGTCAGGAGACCTGAAAGGGGAAAGAGCCAGAACAGAACATGAGACAGGCATGACTCTAATACCTCTGACGGGATCTCACACCACAAATGTACAAAGAAATATGAATGGAACTTGTTTTGTTGGAAATTACCTCAAATATTTATACTTACAACATAATTTTATGTTACTTTAAACAACCATATGCTAGCTTTTATTCTAGAATAGTTATGTGTCTGTGTTCCAGAGGAGTTTGATCATGTGACATTGGGAAATTGGATTATAAGAAGGGGGTTATAAGAGGTTATAAGGGGAGGGATCACATTCCTGAGTTTTCTTTTTACAATTTATTAATCTTAAAGTCCAAGCATTTTGGTGTCACACTAACCCCAAGCCCTCCTTAATCATGTGACCACTTCGTGATGTATTTAGTGCAGCTAACTAGACAAATATTCATTAACACATCTGCTTCTTGGACAAAGAAGAGATTTGACCTAGATAGTAGGCAGTGTGCAGGTTTTCTGTGCTTTCATTGCTCCACAGTTTATTGGATCAGGTCTTATTGTTAATGTCTGTACGGAGAAACAGAGTGGATTGTTCGGTGTTTACGGTATTACTGGGAATCTGCATGATGTCTTACAACGTGCGATCAGTTTTGTGTGGAATTTTAAAATGCAATAAATTAACTTAATTCGTAGGCTTGGAATTTGCATCTCTAGACATGGACTGAGTTGGACTTTAATAAACAAGTGGAAGGTTCTTCAATATGTCTGGGTGGTGGCTTTTGCTGTAAGTCATTTTTTTATCCTTTCTGTTCTGGTTTGGTAAAATTATTCACTTTTACTCATAGTTTACTAAATCTGTAATAGAATAAAAAATACAAAGATTAAAAAAAAGCAGAGAGAGAGAGAGAGAGAGAGAGAGAGAGAGAGAGAGTTTTCATGTGCGGTATGGTGATGTAGTGTTTAGCACGTCCACCTCACTACAAGAAAGTCCTGGGTTCCAGTCCCAGGCTCAGCAAGGGCGTTTCTGTGTGCAATCTGCATGTTCTTCTCATGCTTCCATGGGTTTCCTCTGGGTACTCCGGTTTCCATCCACAGTCCAAAGACATGGGCTCTTCCAAATTTCCTCTTGGTCTGAGTGTGAGTGTGACTGGTTGTGTAGATGTTGACCCTGTTATGGACTGGTGTGCTTTTCAGGGTGAACCCCGCTTTCGCTTAGAGTCAGCTGAGAGAGTCTCCAGCCTCCCCATGACTTTAGTAGGATAAAATGGTTTAACAAATGAATGACTGGATACATTATCTAATGGTTAAACTTTTTGTGCATTTATACCAGATATGTATTATTATATTTTGTCAACTCACTTATTTGCTGAACCGCTTAATCATACTACTAGGGTGTCAGCCGATACTGAGTGAAGGTAGGATACACCCTGAACAGCTTAGAGCATTGTTGGGCAACACACACAACCATTCACACTTACATACACATGTAGGGCTAATATGGAACAACCAATTATATCAATTGTGCTTTTCCTTGGAACGTGGGAGGAAACTGGAGTACCCGAAGGAAACCCATGCAAGCACACAGAGTACACACACACTCCACACAGAAATGCCTGAGCCTGGGACTCGAGCCCAGGACCTTCTTGCTGTGAGGCAGATGTGCTAACTACCATGCTGCACACATTTTGTCAACCTTTAGCTATTTTTTCCAGGGAACAAGGTAAAATAAAAGTGATAAACATAGTGTGGGAAATAATGTCAAAAAATGAAGGATGCTGTCAAGGAGAATCTATAAATGTTATATCTGCTCTTCACTGCAGTATTCACTTTGCTAATAGAACAAATCATAGCTGACCATACATTATGACTGATATACATATCTGTTTTACTCCTGCTGTGTTCCTCCCTTCTGGGTTTACTCTTCACCCCCCAGTATGCAGTAGTTTAGCTTTTTTTTTTTTTTTTTGGCTCAACCATGGCGCAGTGGACTGAGAATAAACCCTTGTTATTTTCTCCTGGTGAGAACAAAATTCAGCATGTTATTTTCAGTGTGTATATTTATATGTTTTATTTTTTTATTTTATTATTTTTTTATGTCCTCTGACAGGTCTTTTGGAAAGCAGCATGCGTCTAAAGCCCCATGAAGCTCAGAGCTACAGGAAAAAGGCATTATGGGTATCATGGATCTCCATCCTGGTGACACTCATCCTGGCAGTGGCAGCCTTCAGTAAGTTGGCACTTTTTTCCGTCACAAACAAATGTATTCATAAAACATTCATAGGAGACTTGAAACAAGAAATGCCTGCCCCACAAGGTCTCCTGAGTCAGAGTAGATTTGGCATCTGCAATTCTATCTTCAGATTATACAAGTTTACATAATAAACCATAATGGGTGGCATGGTAGCATAGCATAGCAGTTAGCATGTCTGCCTCACAGCAAGAAGGTCCTGGGTTCGAATCCTGAGCTTGGCTTAAAAATTTAAAGATAATCAAATTATTATTTGCACATATGAAACTTAGTGAGGAAGAAGAGGCCCTGCTAAGGTCTGTTGGAGGTCCAACCCAAACTTGGACACCTTGAGCTTGAAGAACTTGAAGTGTGGTTTCAGTAGGATGGAGCTATGGTACACACAGCTCGAAGATCACTGAAAGTGCTGAGGGAAATGTTTCCAGATCAGTGTGATCTCGTCGTGTGGTGATGTTGGGCGGTCGGCCCATTCCCCTGGCCTCGGCCCTTGTAATTTTTTTCGTGGGTCTACCTAAAATCACGAGTGTATACTCAACCACCCCAAACTCCTGAAACCCTTTAGGTTAATAATCAGCAGGAGATTGCCGCTGTTCCACCCGACATGAGCCTTCTGACCATGGCAGCCTTCAGACATCACCTTCAAGTGTGTATAGACAATGACGGCCACCATTTGGAGGAGGATCTTCTTTAAACATGATGAATAAAAACTGTATTGAATGACCTTTCATGTGTGTAAATAATAATTTGATGATCTTAAATGATGCTTTTTTTCATTTACCTTTAAAATGAGGGAGGTTTTATTGGGTCATCCTGTCAAAATAAGTTGGAATGTGCACAAACTAATTAGGAGATAGAGGGTAAAAAGGGAGTGAGAAATCATGATTATATACATCCAGATGATGTGAGCACAATGATGATTGGTGGTCGGGGGGTGGAGGTGGGATGTTCCCCACTGGAAAATAAATAAATAATAAATAGATAGATAGATATATAAAGTTTGAGCAGATACAACCTTTTTTCCTTTTGCTTCTCTCTCTCTCTCTCTCTCTCTCTCTCTCTCTCTCTCTCTCTCTCTCTGCTATTCCTGAGCCTTTTCTGGCAACACTGTGCTCATAACATCTGTATATATATATACACACACACACACACATACATCATGTGTATACACAGGTCACATATAGCATTTGTACAAATTAGTGGAATTTTTTTGTTTAGTATAGCCTTCACATACAACTTTAGTGAAAGATTCATAAACTAGGTGTCTTTCTTGTGCCTGGTCTCAAGCATGGATTTTATTCTAGAGAGCCAGACCAGATCAACTATGCTTTGTTCTTGAAAACAAGATTACATGTAGGTAATAGTTTAATAGAAAGGTTTTTGGAGGATGTTTTTCAGAAAGATGGACAGTGTTGTATTTGGGAAAGATGAAATTAGCTGTCCCATGAGGCATGGGAAATCCTGTGGGTTTAAAAAATATTCTTTATCGTGTTAGTCAACCACAAGTACAAACAGAATCACAGTGGTGAATAGAAGCTTCTCAGCTGCTGAAAATAAAGCCTGGCTCACAGTGGTGCATTATCCCACTAAAGGATTTCTCACTACAGGACACTCTGTCCTCTCTAAACTGGCTTAAACTGAGATGTCTCAATTTTGTTTTCTTTGATCCTCCAGCACAAAACCAGTCCCACGGATCAACTTTTCAAAAATGAACTTTTACCTGATGCATATATGTTTTGACAGGACAAAATTTGACAGAGATATTGACAAATACATTAAGAATTACAAGGGCTATGGATCGCTGCTGTTCCACCCAACATGGCAACAGCACTAAGGGGGTGATCACACTAAGGGGGTGATCACACTAGATGTGCAAAAAAAAAAAAAAAAAAAAAAAGCGACTGATGCAAATTTTCTGCGATTATATGTTTTTGGCGAAATTTGTAATTTACATTAAGATATTTTGCAAAAGTTGCAAGAAGGACACACTAAAATATTTGCAAATGAATAATTTCCAATTAGTTTGCGGATATTTTGTGACAAAAGGTGAATCTCCTGTTGTAAATCAGTCGTGTCTTGATTGCTTTTTGTTCTCAAACCATTTGCTTTTTATTCCTCATTATTAGCATCAAACAAAATGTGATTAGAATACAAATGATGAAAAAATATACGGAATATAGCCGATGCCAGCAAGTCTCAAATTTTCCACATGGAAGTCTCCAACTTGTCAATTTTCCTTGCAATCGAAAAACGAATACCTAGCGACCTTCTTACGACTTGTGCGGACTGTTTGAGAAGATTTTGAGATTACTCTATGTCAGAGCCTCGTTTTGTGACATTCGCGGAAATTTAGTTGAAATCTTTTGCGATGACTTCACGAGTGACCAAACTGCGATGCTGTACAACAAATTTCAGAATGAAAAGCGACAGCTGAGAATTGCCATCCACGTCTGCTGCTTTTCTATCACACCTCTAGCGTGATAACCCCCTAGCCACTGTGCTGCCTATGTGATTGATATACATTTATAAGTCCCACTGAAATCAGGGAATACACAGAGAATCTCTCAGTCTCGTTTTTGTCTGTCACAAGGAAATTACTTGCTGGCAGTAAACAATTTCTTGCAGTTGAACCTGGATAAGATTGAAGCTGTAATATTTGCTCATTGTACAAATTTATCCACTACAGTTACAGCAAACAATATGGGTCCCTTACCATTTAAAATATACAGCTGTATCAAAAAAAAAAAAAAAATGCAGCATATTTTGATTCTACTATTTTATATACTTTGATTCTGCCCTACACTTCACAAGCAAATAATTTCAGTTAACTAAAGGTAACTTTATTCCTTGTCAGACCCATTGCTTAACTTAGTGGGTACCTGTGGTAAATTAGTTTTACTTGCTATTTAAAACGATCACAGATGACATCAGCGGTTCCTTCCAGCAAGATCAGTCCTTGCCCGTTTTCACAGTGTGTGTGAGTGTTACGACTCAGCGACATGTTGCCTTTCTGATTGGCTGTTGGCATCCTGGTAATGACGCGAATTTGTTGGATTGGCTGGGCTGCCTCACTGACCTGTGCATCATAACACATTATCGGACATATTGTTTCTTATATATTAGACCCCACTGATGGGAGAAGTTTGCATGTCCTTCCCGTGCTTGTGCAGGTTTCCTCTGGGCACTCTAATTTCCTCCCACAATCCAAAGACATGCACATTAGGCTAACTGGCTGTTCCAAATTGCTCCTAGTGTGAGTGGTTGTGTGCTTGTTACCCTGTGATGGACTGGGGAGCTGTTCAGGGTGTTCCCCGCTTCGCCCAGTGTCAGTTAAGATCACAGCCCTAATAGGATTACGTGGTCCAGCAAATGAGTGAATGAATGCTTTGGGTGATGTTTAGTTTTGTTGGTATTTTTTGTGCAATCCCTGAAAATGAAACTTTCTGACCTTTAGGAATGTATGACTCTACTTTAGTGTGAGTCATGCCGTGATCTCTGGCACACTTTCTCTTCTTGATGCCTTGCCTTGTTTTGGCAGATTTTTTTATAAATATTTATACGTTCCTGGTTCCACTGGTGTCGGACTGTTTGTACTTCAGATTAGGTTAAGGGCAAGAATTTCTACTCGGATCTTCATATGTGTATTAACTTTGTTTGCTGAAAAATTAGTGCTGTCTGACTGCCTCCATCATCCACAGACTGCTTAACCAGCCATGTGCTGTAAAAGAGAAGACCTGACTTTGAAACATTTTCTAGTGGGAAGTAAAGAAGGAAACTGATCCGAGTGGTGTTTCCTAAGATGTAAGATCCAATATTTGACAGTACTTCTCACCAGTATTTTTATTTATAGTAGTCGATGATTTTTACACTATAATCGAACACACCCATTCACTGATAAAACTAGGTTGGCTCAGTTGTCATATCTGTGTGAAATTTGCATCAGTCACCCTCATGGCACAATGCCCAGGCATCCGACTGTGTTTAAGTGCTTAGTCATTCCTCAGCTATATAGCGTCACATGGGCAGAGGGTGGGGGCTTGTGACTTCTCACTCTACCACCAGTCTCGAGGCACGAACATCAGTTCTTCCACCCCTTGGCCGCGTTTCTACGTGAAGAATTTTTTGAAGTCATGAGTTTTGAGGAAGTCATGTGATAGTGGCTGCATCACTGGCAGACATGATGGCATTAAGGCACAAATCTTGGCAAACTCATTTGTTGTGGGTAAACCATGTGAAGGAGTAAAAAATGAAGAAGGAGTCAAAGAAAATTTGAAAAACGAGATAAGGTTGTATTTTGACAGATGTGGATAAGGTCTGTGTGTGCCAGAACAGTCCCTTCATCTTCCTTATGACCTTGAATCGTATTGTGAGCATTATCCCTGATTTTTTATATTGCAAAAACTTTGATGTAATTTTTCTAGAAACAGCTTGGTGCTGGTTCTCAGCCCTTCACATCTCAGCCCTTTGCAGTAACTGTATTGTACTTACTTACTTTTCCACTTGGACCTGGAGCGGGGCATTTGGCTGCAACTAGCTGTCTCGACCTTACACAGTCTTGTGGAAGGGCAGATGCTTGTCCCCATGGGAGATCCATTTCTTTAAGTTCTGCTAACTGTGTACTGTAGGTACACTTCAACAAGTATTTAAACAGTGTCACAATTTTTGAAATTTTGCCTCTGAGTTGATTTTCAGCTGTAATTTAAGGAGTTTAACAGAAGTATTGCATTATCATTTTTTAATAAATTACATTCATTTTTCTCAAGCAGCTTCATAAGCATGTCATGGTCTGTTTCTTCAATCCAAGCATTTGCATTCGGCAGCTGCTCATGGGAAATTTCAATATGTGTTTCAGAGCAAAGTGCAATAAAGACCGCCATCATCAGGGTAAAATAAATAAATAAATGAACACAGCTATCAGAGCAACAGCAGACCTTAGGCATATCCGAATCAACAGCTTTCGTCCATACGATCTTTAAAATAAGGAATTTACTGGTAAGTTCAGCAACACTAAAGATGTGGAAAACCATGGAAGAAAACTAAACTGGATAATAATAGAATTGTTCCTTGATCAAGAAAAACTCATTCATAACTTTCAAGTCAAGTAAAACATAACCTTTTGAGGAAGCAGGCTTATAGTTGTCAAAGTCTACAATCAAGAGAACCCTTCATAAATGTAAATACAGAGTACATGTCATCATTGGAATGGGACCACTTGACCTTTTACAATGAAAATTAGGTTGTCATTTTGTTGAGATGATTCAACACATTACATTCTATAATCAAGATACCCTGTCATAAATGTACCATATAAATGTACGTCATACCAAGTTTTGACCTCAGGATGCAACATTGATAACACTCAAGAACATAAAGGCCACATTAGACTTTGGTAGAAAGCTTGCCCTGTTCTGGAACATGAGTCTTTAAAAAGATGAGATCAAGAGAACCAGAATAAAGGAAGGGAGGGGCTCATCCAAAGCCTACCACATCATCTATCAAACATGGCATGTATGACTGCCAGTGAAACTGGATCACTGGTGCTTATCGATAATGTGCTGCTGACCGAAGAGGCTGGAAGAGTTCTGAAGTGTATAGAACTATATTCTCTGTTCAGATTCAGTCAAATGCTGCAAAACGGATAGGAGGACATTTCACAATACAGATCCCTTCTCCCATTTCAGTTACTGAACCTTTAGTGTCTGGAAATATCAACACTATCTATTTCTCATTTTTGGTATATAAAAATCTTGGCACTTAAGACTGTTTTTATTATTATTATTATTTTTCTGTAAGGGCATGTTTCATGTTGTAAACAAATTACCTTGGATCTCCTTTCATTCATATTTAACATTTGATTTTGTGAGTCATGAAAACTAATGATAAATAAAATTGGCTACAGTGTGCAAAGTAAATGCTTAAACACCATTTTAATATTCATGTCCTTTATCTAACACACACACACACACACACACACACACACACAGTCTCGTTTCCATAACTTGTGGGGACAATACATAGACTTGCATT
>JAQMYF010000012.1:55081338-55094109 GCA_030014195.1 Neosilurus mollespiculum | reverse complement strand
CATAGATGCAGAGAGTGAAGAGAGGAAAGTGTCAGTAGCAGATTCTAGTGGTAGAGAAGAAAAGGAGACAGGGTCAGAGATAAAAAACAGGAAGCAACAGATGAAGGAGATACTGTGTGGAGGTTTTGCCGAGTGGGGGAAGAAAACTGAAAGCTGGTGTTAGATAGAATAGGTACGGCGATATTAATGGAAACCATGTGATGGTCAGAGATGTGAAGTGGGGTGGCAGTAATGCCTGTGACTGGGGAGGGACGACTGAAAACAAGATCTAGAAGATTCCCTCCTTTGTGTGTGGAAGAGCAGTTGTTGAAAGTTAAAGAAAACAACAGAGAAGAGGGAGAAGGCCAGAGGACTGAAGTTTGTCAGAGGGGAGATTTAAGTCTCCAAGGAGAGTGAGAGGGGTGTTGTTAGTAGGGAAAGTGCTTAGGAGTGTGTCAATTTCTTCTAAAAAGTGTCCTAGGGGTCCAGAAGGGCGGTAAATGATAATAATAAGGAAGTTGATTGGAGATGAGACTTTTACTGCATGAAGCTCAAAGGAGGAGATGCCTAGGTGAGACAGAGAGAGTGGTGTAAAGCACCAACTGCGAGACAGGAGCAGACCTGTACCACCACCTCTCCCAGTTACTCATGGAGTATGAGAGAAAGCATAAGCAGAAGAAAGAGCTGTTGGTGTAGCAGAGTTGTGTGGGGAAATCCAGGTTTCAGTTAGTGCAAGAAAGTCAAGAGAGTAGTAAAAAGCAATGGCAGAGGTGAAATCAGTCTTTCTGACAGCAGACTGGCAGTTCCAGAGCCCACCTGTCTCACTCATTTGAGACTGGGACAGCAGTGCAGGGTAAATAAGATTGCTGAGAGTGAAATCTCTTGCTTGTTTGTAAAATCTTCTGGGTCTAAGAGAAGTAAGAACAGTGATGGGTTTAAGGCACGTGACAGCAATCTGCTTTATGTTTAAGACGGTAGACCTGAGAGTCCTAATTCACAGAAGATAAGAATGCTACAAAATTACCATCTTATACAAAGCAGAAAGAGATCTGTGTTGCTGGGTGATACCTTCAGTATATACTTTCTGGGTCCTGCCCCCAATTCACGCCTTAAGGAAGCCCGAAACTACTGCTGATTAAGTACCACAACAAGCTACAGAAACAGCTAAGAATTCTATACTTACAAAAGTTACTACCTTGCCAGTAGAGAAGAAATCCAGGATACAATTTATTACCCAAACTGCTTAATCCTACTATTAGGGTCACGTGGAGGCTAAAGCCTATCTCAGCTGACACTGGGTGAAGGCGGGTGTATCCTGAACGGCTCACCAGACCATCACAGGGCCAACACACACACAACCATCAACACTCACCCCTACACCTACACTCTGGCCTGAAGCATGAACTCAGGACCTCCTTGCTGTGAGGCAGATGTGCTAACCACTACACCACCATGCCCCCCTGGGCAAAGTATGCCATGAGATATTGTTAAATGCTTCTGTATCATCACTGTGGCTTTAATCTTACTTTATTAATTAAACTTAAACTTACTTTGTTTTATTTTTTTTATCTTACCTCTCTGTGTGGCTAGACAGTTAGAAAGCCTTGTGAATTTTTATTATTTATTATGACAATGCCCCTGTGCAATACTGGAATACTGGCTGCACCTCCAAACCTCCTCATCCAACTTCAGTGTATAGTGGAGTATAGTGGAAAGTCTTTCCATTAGATTGAACCTTGTACCTTGGTGAGGTCATCACCCGATTGGGTCTGCCTGCACTATAACAAACATAATTGGGATATTTTAAGCATTTATTAATCCAGTCTGATGGTCAGGCTTGCACAAATTTGGCAATGACATTGAATATTAAGAACCCCAAACCTGAAGAGACTGAAGACCAATGTTCATATTTTCTCAGTGGTTCTAAAAATATGAGATTTTTTTTCCCTTCAAAATTTTTTTTTTAAATATCAGTTTAGTTTCCTAATCCTCTCATTTTCACATTTCACAGCAATATGAAAACATCATTCAAATTGCAGGAATTTGTGAACAGACCTCTTATCCACTGAGGCTCCCATTAAACCACATTTACACATGCTGCTCAGCGTGATTGAGAGTCCTGCAGGAGGGCTGCAACCTCAACCACTTCAATTCTTCCTATTGGATTAATTTAAACTGCAACACTAAATATTTGACTGACAAAATCAATGTGTTATATGAAGGAATCTGTCGGAGAGAATGTATTGAACAGCAGTTCAAAATAATTAATCAAAGTGACAGAGTAATTTTTTTAATACAAAGTCTTCTCAAGGAAGCAGATCATGAGGTCCTTCTACAGTTCTACTGCTTCCTTTTGGCTTCTGTATACAGTTGATACATCCTGATACCACTTTTGCATGGAACTTCTACACCATATATATATATGTATATAGAACAGTGCTCGATACTTCGAAGTAGAGCTAAATATATTGTATGTGGGAAAAATAATAGTACTACAATTTCATCCTGACAAGCCTGTTTCGTGGTTGCCCACTCATCAGGGGATAAATCTATATATATATATATACCACTATCTAAAGTCATGCAGACATGGATGGTTTCACCTTAGCGTCATGCTTCCTCTCAAGCTTTCATCCTAATTTCTTCTCAGAGGGTTTTTCCTGGCCATTACTCCCTCTGGCTTGTTAAATCTGTACACATCCAGATTAATATAAAGCGAATTTGTCTTTATTTCAAGTTGTTATACACTGCCCATAGTGTAATTTTTTTGTTGGACTTCCTTTAGCCTTGATTACAGCACATAACCACTTATAATGCTTCAGTTGGTCCGGTCAAGGCTCAGCAACATTAATGTGGTAATAAAATGAAGTCAGCTGATGACCTGAATGAGCAGGTTATCACATCAACAGGCTTTTTCTTCCCTGGTTGCTCAGATATAAATGGGGACTCAAATAATGAAATAATAAGAGTGTGCTTCAGGGAGCATGAGGAATCATTTTTACATATGTATTGGCACCCCAGAGTCCTGACCATAACCCTATTGAAAGTTTTTGGGATGTGCTTGAGAAGACTTTATGGAGCAATTCAATTTAGGACTTCAGTGAAAAATTAACCCAACACTGGATGGAATTAAATGTTATGTTGTTGCTTAAGGTTGCTGAAACAATGCCGTATTGAGTGCATGCTATAATCAAGGCTTTAGGAGGTCCAACAAAATATATAGAATTTATTGTAGACAAATGCTGAGGAAATAATTTAATGTTAAAGAAGGAGCCTTGAGCTTGGAAGAGATTTGTAATATTGATGTGGCGGCACAGCCGAGGGTGTGTAAACATATAGACCTATATTAAAAGGTAAGTGAGGCAACGATTATGCCACCCTGAGAATTTCACCTAGGGAAATACGACAGTGGTTGGATCAACTGCTGGGCACTCAGGTTCGTTACACACAGGCAGGAAATGTGTTTCCAGTGTAAAGAAAAATTACTTAATTACAAACTTATTTAAAATCACAACACTTATCACACACAGGGTATAAGAAACGGGAAAGGCCTAGTCAGTGCTGAGGCTTACCGGTGGGACGATGGGTCACTATGTGGGGAAAAAGATCCTAATAAAAAAACAAAATGTTTTTTTTCACACGTGACAAACACTCTAGTGAAGAAAACTGAAAACCAGGGAAGACACAGCACACAGAGAAGGAAACCCCACCACCTAGGACACCAAGACCACCACCTTGGGCTCTCAGCAACTTAAAAGGACTGGAAAAAGGGGTTCACACATACAAATAACATTTAATACTCAAAAAGAAATCAGTAAAGTACACCGAACCTCTGATATTGGCAGCCCAAAACCTATAAATTAAATCACAAAAAGAAAACGGGCTGCCAATATCAACTAAATGTCCTTCACAGGTATGGAAGAGAGAGAGAGAGAAAAAAAACAAAACCACTCAAAATTAACAAGAAAAATACGAAAGAAATCAACTTAACTAAACCAAAAATATCAATACGACTTTGAAGATAACAGAAACTCAAACAACATTTTATAAATTAACCAAAGCACTGAAAATTCCAACAAACACAAATTGACCCCGACCATTCACTCAGCAAAAGTGTAGCCCTTAAGATAAGGCTTTCAATTTAAACAAAAATTGTTTGTACGGGAACTCAGTAAAAAAAACATGAGGCGTACATACCGCTTGGCTGCATTGATCACCTATCTATGATTACACACCATTATAATTAAATATAACAGCGTTTGATCAGTATCGTAAGATAAGAGAAATTAACCATAACCGAGACAAAACAGGAAGCCACAAAGAAAACGACCAGGAAGCAAGTGGTCTCGTGACCAGAGAGCAATAGAAATCGAAACCACACCGCACTATTTTATTGTGTATTCATAGTAGCAATTGGCTAACTGAGCTGAAGAGAGGCAGCAGCCTTGCCTACAGAGATAAACTCATCTTGTTACACTGAGATATCAAAAAAAGGGAAATGTCTTGACATGAGCTAGGCATTTAAAGTAAGCCTTAGTTCACCTCAACAAAATGATCTTTTACCACAAACCCAATGTCTGAAAGCCTGTCAAGCCTGACCCAGGTGTAGGGAAGAACCTGATGCAGATTAATAATGTAGGTTTCTTGGCTGTTGCGTAGGAAGATGGTAGACACATTCATTCAAGTCATGAAGATGACAGTGGAGAGCAGCTCCGTTTCCTCCCACTGTGACTCAGATTCCAGATTCTGATGAATGTTCTGTAGAAATAAACCAAATCCCTTTACTCAGTAATGTTTAATGAGTGTTAATGTTGTTCAAGCTGATGCCTCATTATCAACCATGGAGATTTTCACCTATTACGACACACATTGCACAGATCCTTTATTCTCCTTCAGGATCAGCCTCTATCACTGTAAAGTCTTGTGCTTCTTGTTTTGCTGACCTTCTTCAATGCCAGAGGATTCTCTCTCTCTCTCTCTCTCTCTCTCTCTCTCTCTCTCTCTCTCTCTCTCTGTGAGTTCCTTATTATCTCTTGGCCCATACAGATTTACAGAGGTGTCATGTATACAAGTGGAGAACTGGGAAAATGTGCTGTTGTTGCGTGTGTGTCAGTGTGAGAGATAAATGTAATGGAAGAGAAATGCAATGGCAGGCTCTGTCCCATGTGGTGAACAGTTGATCTTTGTCGAAAAATAGATCAATGTTATGCACAGACAGCTAGCTCTATTTCATATTTCTTTTCATGACTTGTATGTTTGAACACAGATGCATTTAAGACTGTGTTTTATTGCAAATGTAACATCTTTACTATTAACTGAGCCTCCACTTATAGATGGGAAGTGTACATTTTCAGACATGTGTTCATTCATTTTACCAAATTGCTTAATCCTGCTACTGTTGAGAGGCTGGTACCTATCTCAGACAGCTCTAAGCGAAGGTGGGGTACCCTTGAACAATTTGTCAGTCCATCACAGGGCCAACACACACAAACGTTCACACTCACACCTAGGGGCGATTTGGAACAGCCAATTAGGCTAACATGCATGTTCTTGGATTGTTGGAGGAAACCGGAGTACCAGGAGGAAACCACGCAAGCATTGAGAGAACATGCACACTCCACACAGAAGCGTCCAAACCAAGCCCAGGACTCGAACCCAGGCAATTCTTGCTGTGAGGCGGTCGTGCTAACCACTACACCACTGTACAGTGCCAAAACTCATTAGTCGATTAAGTGCTTCCTGAGGTTAAGAGCAGTGAAAGCTAATAACAAGAAAGAGTGCGTGTTACGGAAACATTTGACATCACAGATTTCACTAATATTCCGAAGCAGTAGATATTATGCTGGGCATTATTCATGTACAGTAAATACTGTTCTGGTGCCACATTAAAAGACTTCATACTCTTTTTTACCCCTTTTAGGATGATTTCCTCTTCAGTGTGTCTATTGTGAGCGGGATACTGTGTGTCATTCTGGCCATTGCTAAATTTATGCTGGGGAGGGTGTTAACCAGCAGAGCTCTGATCACTGACGGTAGGTATAAATACACACACACACACACACACACACACACAGCTTATAATCTTCCGTGTACCTCATATTCATTCTATGAGATAGCACTAACAATATATTAATGTACTGTAAATAGAGGCTTTAAGGCATTTCTCATGCTCTGAAGGCTTTTTCTGTTGGCTGGTGTGTATAAGCAGTAGTGTTATCAAGAAGGAGAGTTTGTCACACAATTTTATTTTACTGGTTCTTTAAGTTTTGATTTTAATTCTCTAAAATGATTATCAGAATGTCATCAAGGTGCTACGACATCATGTTGAATAATAAAGTCCTACTTTGCCATCACCTTTTTTATTTTAAGGAAGAGATGACTTTATTGGGGTGGCACGGTGGCGTAGTGGTTAGCACATCCACCTAACAGCAAGAAGGTTCTGGGTTCGAGTCCCGGGCTTGGCGAAGGAGTTTGCATGTTCTCCTGGTGCTTGTGTGGGTTTCCTCTGGGTACTTTGGTTTCCTCCTACAGTCTTAATGCATGCCCATTAAATTAATTAGCTGTTCCAAATTGCCACCAGGGTGTGATAAACTCCAGCCACCCTGTTATGATTAAGCGGATTGGAAAATGATGCAAATTAGGTCAACTGGCTAAACTTCTCAGAGGTGCAAAGTGATGGTATAAATGGCTGTCTGTTTTTCTGTGTTTGTCCTGTAATAGAATGGCAACGTGTCCTGGGTGTACCCCATCTCTCCTGAGGTACATATTAAATATCATCTGGGATTTGCTCACTTTTGACCCACAGTGGATATGTTGTATAAAAAAATGAATGGATGCTTGATATGATCATGCTATTAAAATTTGTATTTGGACGATTAGCAGCTTTGATGTAGCAGAACATTTTTATTGCCTAAAATATTGAGGAAAAGCAAATGCAAATACTAGTACAAGATACAAGTGAATACCAGAACAGTTAAATATAATAAAAATCAGCAGCAGCACTAGTGAGCAACTCGAGACCAGCCTGAAGCCATCTGAATACGCTCCAGGTGAGAGGCACAGTACACCCTGAAGAGGTTGCTAATCTACTGCAGGGCTAACACAAAGATGAACTACCATGCAATTTAGAGCAGCCAGTTAGTCTAATCTTAATATATTTGGACTGAAGAAGGAAGCCAGAGTACCCAGAGGAAAACCCATGCAGTAACGGGGAGAACATGCAAGTTCAAACCCAGAAACTGGTAATGAAAAGTGTGTATCTTTCTCAAGGACAACAGTGAAGTTAGCAGCCATTAAAACCTGAAATAAATTTCAGCATATGACAGATTAAAGTCTTTTCAAAATGTGATCAAAACAAGAGACAGTCTTGCTGTTTCAGAGCTTGTTTTGACAGATGAATTTTGCAGTGTGCACAGTGTATCAGGACAGTTCGCTGTGAAGTAAGAAAAATAATAATTCACAAAAATGACAAATTCAAGGCCAAAGCTGCTCATCATTAAAGTATTATGAAGAAATCTCATTGGCTGACGCACATAAACTATAAAAGGGCTGTAGGTCCTTAATGCTATTCAATATACGGTATACTCTTTTTCCAGACTCATGGCACTTGAAATGCAATGCGGAAAAAAAAGAAAAAAGAAAGAAAGATAGAAAGAAAGAAAAGAACTTAGGCCACACTGCAAACAACATACATACCTAGAGTGCTGCAGTGAGCTGAGAAAAAAAAATGTACAACAAAACTGAAGGATCTCTGGAGATGTACTGTAGATGTCTGGCTTAAATGAGTTCCTGTCTAAACCATGACAACTTGTGTCCACTGAAAATCCTTCCCCTGTACCAGTCTTGGGCTATACTAAGGGTCCAAGGGTGCCGGGGAAGACTTCACCATGGGGTCTTTTGTGAGGTAATGCTTTACCTGCAATGTTTGTTTTAAAAAAGAAGGCAAGTAGAGAAACAGCAGCTCCAGCTGAAACAATGGGAGAGGAGCTGGTTCAGGTGAAGAATACCAAGCTTGGGTGGCACATCATTACCATGCTCGACTATCAAGTTGGAGAACTCAGGTTCGAATCCAGGTTCGAGAGCCGAGCTCTTGTGGGATGGTGGGATGGAACAATTTCACCTCCGTATCCCTTAAAGCAATCAAAGGCATCTGTGAGCTCATTCATTCATTTAAACTCCCTCTGAGTGGGTTAGGCCACCTCCTAAAACAGTACCAGATATCATGAAGGGGGCACATGCAACTCCCTTCCTGGTTGGTGGTGGTTGTATGTGATAGCTGTGAATGGGAATTGGATGTGACTTAAAAATCAAATAAATAAATAAATAGATAATCACCAAACTTGACTTCATGGCCAAATGTCATTCCTTGGCACTGCTGCAGTTTCCTACCTGTTTCATAGCATTTAATCTTATTGCCAAATCTACTGTCCTCTGAACAGATAACTACAAACATGACAACACAGGAAATGCTATGGAACATATTTATACAACAAGCACAATTAATATATACCAATCACAAAAACGTAGCAACAGTAGCAGTCTACACAGATTAAGCATAAATATTTCTCGTGATATGCCCTCATGTTTCCAAGCCAGACCGGTGACGTCCTTCTGTCCTTGCTGCTGGTAGTCCAACAGAACAGTTCCTTCCTCTGTTTAATTATCTTCCTCTTCTGAACAGCATGTGCCATCTTGCACCAGACTGCCGTGTACTACTGACCACACACAGCAGTAACAGCGTTATGTTCAGGTGAAATTAAAGCACCACTCAAACATTTCTGCAGGCGCTGAAAATTAAAAAATGGAAATTTTTCAGATTCTTGCTGTACACAGCATGTCCTCCGGTGTGTGCTGTTGTATCACTCTTCAGCCTCAGTTTGGCGATACAGTAGTGGAATGAGTAAATATGTGCAGAGTGGATACATCCTGTTACCCAGCAAGTATCCACCAGTGAATCCACCATGCTTTGCCATTTGGCACATGCCAACACTGGCCCAAATGAAGGAGTCATGTGTATTCCCAGATCACTTGGTGTCAATGTTTGAAAAGAGGCTTTGGTCTTTGAATATGATCTGTGTGTCCAATGCGGAGAATCCTTTATTACAGATGTAGAAAGGGCTCAAGAGGCTGTACCCACAATACCAGGAATGTGTCCAAATGCATGGAATTGATCTTGGCTTCATGCAATGCATATGTACTGTATTAAAATGTGTGCATAGTGCAGCATGGATTTTGTAATTACATGGTGGGGTTAAGAGCAAGATGGTTCCTGGTTTCTTTTGCCAGTTCCTCCTGTCCCAGGCCAAGATGGGCCATGATCTAACTTATGGCCAGCCAGTCAGCATGTTATGCTAAGATCAAGAGGGTTCATATTTATACAGAGAGCAGCACAGAGACAAACCACCCAACCATGTGAGTGATGTAGTTATATTAAACAGCATCTCTGATTAAACAGCAATATAGAGCCATCTTCATCTTCACCACACAGCTTCACAGCTTCATTAGCTTTCCTCTAAGTAGTTGTGTAAATAATTGACCAATCAATGTAATCAATGTAAAATTTTGGGAGGTCAATGAGGATATTTATAGCAGCTTCTGCTTTTTTGAGGTAGGAGTGCATGCAGGCTCCGAATAACCAATAATCAATGGGTCGAGTTACTCACTAATTTACAAATAATTTCACATTTAACATTATAGGTATGAGGGTGTAGCAGGGTGGCATAGTGGGTTGCATGTCCACCTCACAGGAAGGAAATCCTTGGTCCGAGTTCAGCGAGGACGTTTCTGTGTGGAGTTTGCATGTCGTTTTCTCCGGGTTCTCCGGTTTCCTCCTACATGCACGTAGGATGATAATTAGCTGCTCCAAATTGCCCTTATTTGTAAACATGAAAGGTTGTGTGGGTGTGTTGGCCCTGTGAGGGACTGGAGAGCTTTTCAGAGTGTACCCTGCCTTCACCCTAGTCGGCTGGGACAGGCTCCAGTCTCCACGTGACCCTAATTAAGGATTAAATTGTTACCTGTCCAGGGTGTACTCTGCCCTTGCCCAGAGTCAGCTGAGATGGGCGCCAGCCTCCCCGCGACCCTAACTAGGATTAAGTGGTTCAGAAAATGAATGAATTAATGAATTATAGTTATGATGGGATTGGGGTTCTTGAACTATGAACAAGAAAATGGAGTAAATAATATACCAATTTACCAATTTTTGTGGAAACTTACCAATTTACATTTATGGCATTTGGCAGACACCTTTATGGTTGTCTGTGTGTTGCTGTGCGATGGTCTGGCGAGTTGTTTAGGGTATACCCCACCTTCGCCTAGTGTCGGCTGAGATGGGCACCAGCCTCCCTGTGAACCTACTGGGATTAAGTGGTTCAGCAAACGAATGAGTGAGGGAGTGAGTGAGTGAAGTATTTCTGTCACTTCAACTCCAAAACTGCTGAAAGCAGAGCTTTTAAACTTAATTTCCCAGAGTTCACCACACACAAAAATCTGCCCACAAGAACTCCAGTTCCCATACACCACTTGATATTTAACCATGCGTGCCATCTGTATCTCAATTTAACTGGTTTAATATTGGTTATTTATATTCTTTTTGAGTGTTGTTGGTTCATATTGACAGCTATAGTCTCTCACCAAGCCTGTATCTGTCTTTGCTTTCTCATCTAATTTGTAACCAAGCAGCACCAAATTGCCCTCCTAGCCCTGTTCCGGACTATCCTAAATATTCACCAAACATTAATAAAACTGGAATGCTCTATATTAGAATATTGACTAACTTGCACAATCCCAGGTTTCTGGTTCAAACCATGATGTCACTGTGTGTCATTTAAATAAATTCTGCATAATCAATAATTTAATGTCAGTTTTATGATTTATAGAAGATTTGGGATTAAATAAATTTCAGTAATGAAACATCTTGTTTAATATCTCTGAGTTCTGATTTGTATTTCTGTAGGGTTTAACTCCTTGGTTGGAGGCATAATGGGCTTTTCGATCCTAATCAGTGCTGAGGTGTTTCGCCATGAGCCCAACGTCTGGTTTCTGGATGGCACCATTGGGGTTCTGATAGGCCTCATCATTCTAGCTTATGGAATAAAGTAAGTGCTTGAATTTTTGCATCAAGAGCATACAGGACTTCAGACTGTATAAAACAAAATTAATGAGCAAATAGCACTATATAATACCAAGAGTACAACAATATATATGGGGCAGCTGTGGCCTAATTGTTAGAGGTACAGCTTTGAGCCTGAACGATCGCTGGTTCGATTCTGGAACCAGCGGCAAAAATGTGTGGTGGAGGGGAAGCAAGCTGCACCTTTCCTTCCTCCACCTTAATGGCTGAAGTGCCCTTGAGCAAGGCACATAGCCCCCAACTGCTCTCCGGGCACAGCAATGTATGGCAGCCCACTGCTCCAAGCATGTGTGTGCTCAATGTTTACGCATGTGTGCTTACTTTGGACGGGTTAAATGCAGATGTCAAAATTTTCCTTGCAGAATTAATACAGTATAAATATAAATTATATATATATATATATATATATATATATATATATATATATATTTGCAAAAATAAGAAACAAATGAAAAGTTCATGGGCAATTCAGACAAAAATAGAACCATTCATACCAGCAGACAGGTCGCAGTGTCATCTACTGATGTTGCACAATAATTTTTTCATAAAAGCTTTGAACTCAAATGATAATCACATCGAAAATAAAGGTTTTATTTAAAAAAACAACAACTGCCCGTCCTATTTTACTGCAACAAGCAACAACACCATTTTAGCCAGTCACGTGCCCGAATGTGATAATGTCTACACACAGATTTTACTCAATGTAAAGATGTATGACATTTTTATTCAGCAGAATCATGAACAAATGACTTGTGCACTGTATTATAGTGTCTGTTTATGATTTTTTTGAAAAAACAAACAAATAAACAAAAAAAAAACCCCTAGTTTCTCAACAGGAAACTCTTTTCTTGCTGAAAATATCATTTTAGATGGTAATTATTTATGACATATGCGAGAGGCATAGGTTATTCTTTCTTTCATTCCAGCAATTTTTGTGCGAGTAATATTTTTGTGAGACCAAATGGAAGCAATGACACATGGCATTCTGTGTTGCTCTAGCCGGATTCCATTCTGTATGACAACCAAGTCAATGCCTGTTGGACACTTCCATGGCTCTTCTAGATGGAAACAATACTCACCTGTCGCTAATTTCTTTTCACAAAGCATAATACTTGACATTTCAGTGCAATTTTTTTTGGGTTGTCTGGTTTTGTGGTGAAACACACCAAAAAAACCTCTTAATTTTTTTCAATAAAAGTTACATTTAAAAAAAAAATTTGCCTGTCAATTAATTAATTTACATCAACTCCGAATATCCTAGTTTAGAATAATATCTATTATTCTATAATATATTTAGAATAACTAGGTTTGACATGGAATCCACAAAGAAAAAAATTATTTAACTGAATTTATCAAAAATGAAGTTGTCTCCTTTTGCAAATAAACTCTTCAAATGTGACCATCAAAACCTTCAGAAGAACTGTGTCATGTTCTGCAAGATGTACAGTAAAACTTATAGCTCATTCCCTAAAAAAAACTGTACCAGATACTACTATAAACATTTTTTCTGTAAGTGTTCCTGAGCTCATGAATGGACTGGTTTGATGGACACTTCTCCCATACCATACGGTCAAGCTGCCCCCAACACCTCAACAAGGTTAAGATCTGGTGACTGTGCTGGTCACTCCATTATTGGCAAAATACTAGCTGACTGATATATA
>JAQMYF010000012.1:55058516-55077056 GCA_030014195.1 Neosilurus mollespiculum | reverse complement strand
TAAATTATATATATAAATTATATATATATATATATATATATATATATATATATATATATATATATATATGAACACAATAAATGCAATAATGTTTCATATTCGTTGACAATGGGGAAGAATGGTGAAAGTCAATAAGTAGGATGAATATTGATCGCTCCTTTTTATTTTTTTTTGACACAGGCTGTTAATTGACATGATACCACGAGTACAACAAACCAGGAACTATGAACGCTTTGAGTGAAAAGCTTTCAGAAGAAAACAGCATACTCAACCCTCCAACTCCAGCACAGAAACACACCCATCGGCAAACACTTCAGGCAAGAATACAGCTTGTGACACCATCTGTATTTCGGCAGCAGTTACAGGACTAATTGCCACCTCATTATGATCCACAATTTTTAAATTTAATCTCCAAGCACAAAAAGAGGAAAAACAATGAAGATCCCCAGCAGGAGATGGGTTCTAGTTTGATCCAGGTAAAAAGAGCAAGGAACCAGCCAGTACAGCACATCCTGGTTATTGGATTAAAGTTTTGGAAGTATAAATTCCTTGATTTTACAATAACCTCCGATGTTGGGTGTAGTGTGTGTAGTGTGCTCAAGATTATGATGGATTTTTCTCTGTTAGCATTTAATAATTATCCATTACAATAGATTTTTTGTACAGGTCAAAATTCAGGATGCATTAATATCAAAATACTGTAACAGATATTCCCATGTTGACAATGAGGAATATCCAGTCAGTTAAGACAATGAACTACAGTTAAGAGATGTATGGAACTGGAAAAAAAATAATAAAAATAAATAAATCAAATCCACATATCCAAACCATCCTCGACCCAAACCATCCTCACAGAAAGAAGGTCCTGGGTTCAAGTGGGTGTTTCTCATTGGAGTTTCCTCCATATACTCTGGTTTCCTCCCAGGCCACAGAAATGCACATTAGGCTAATTGGTTGCTCCAGATTGTCCCTGGGTATTATTTTGGGTGTGAATGGTCATGCGTGTGTTAACCCTGTGATGGACTGGCGAGCTGTTCAGGGTGTACTACACCTTTGCTTATAGTCGGCTGAGATAGGCTCCAGCCTTCCCGTGATCCTAGTTGGATTAAGCATTTCGGCAAATAAATGAATACTTACAGTAAACTGGGGGAAAGTATATAAATAGTTTTGAATAACATGCCTGTATTCTGTGATGATACATGGTATCAATGCATCCTTAATCTTGATAATCCCACCACACAGGTCTTATGTTTTAATGGAGGTCATTCCACTGAAGGTCATAGTTGTATCTCACCTCTAGTTGTATTTTTTCTGACTAACAAAGCCATGTCTTGAGATCAAATAAATAATAACTATTTATTACATAAATGTACATTATATTCAGGAATCTACATAGAAAATGAGAACAGAAACACTTGGTAGCTCCCCAAAAAATCATCCAGGGTCACTATTCCCAATATGACCATAAAGGAACCAATATGCTCCTTATAAATACAGAGCTATACTTTAGGAGCTTATAACCCAAGAAAGTGTGATGTGTAGCAATAGTAATATCTCTAGCATTGCTCTAAAACACATTCTGTGTTGTAAGTTGTCAGATATCTTGCAGCTTTATAATAGTTAACAAACAGTATGATGGGATAAGTGAAAAGTAATGGCAGCTCTCTTTATTTATTGAATATGTATGGATGAGTCGTAATATATAACAGTACCAACAATTTCAGCAAGAATACTGTACATACACAATATAATATATTTAGCTTACAGTGTTTGTAACTGCACAAGATGTACTGTTGTTCCTGCTTTTCAGAACCCAGATACAGAGAGCGTAAACCCGCTGGTGCTTAAGTTACTTTTTCTTTTGTAATATAATGCCAATAAGACTAAAATTAAAAGTGAGAACCAATTGTCCATGGGGCAGCATGGTGGCGTAGTGGTTAGCATGTCCACCTCACAGCAAGAAGGTCCTGGGTTCGATTCCCGGGCTGTGTGGAGTTTGCATGTTCTTCACATGCTTGTGTTTCCTCCCACAGTCCAAAAACATGCACAGTAGGCCGATTGGCTGTTTCAACTCGCCCCTAGGTGTGAGAGTGAGTGCGAATGGTTGCATTTGTGTTAGCCCTGCAATGGCCTGGTGTACTGGTCAGGGTGTACTCTGCCCGTGCCCAGAGTCAGCTGAGATGGCGGTTCAGAAAATGAATGAATGAATGAGTCTACTTCCAGTTCCTTTTTTTTAAGAAAAATTGCATCCATAGTTACTGCATTTACATATAAAATACCCACATGGTATATCATCACACAACAGCTCTATGGTTTTAATGAGCACATTGCCTAACAAGCACACTGTCATACTGTTTTTTTTGTATCTATACAGTCTTGCTCATAATTGGCTAAGAAGATTTCTTACCGTTTATATCAAGCTTAATCATTTCTATGGATATTAAATATTAAAGAGCACGCATCACACCAATGGTTATTATGGGAATAATTAAAGCCATTAAGTTACTTTAAGTTGAATAAGGAACATTACATTCCATTAAACTGAATCACAGGTACATGTATACTGCTTAGAATTGTCTATTGTAATCCTATTTTACCCGTCCTAACAGCAGGGGACACTGAGAATAACCTGGATCCTGCCATAGCCATCTGTGACCGGGAGTCTATGGGAGCTAATTGGCCAAGCTCTCACGGGAGGGAGGGATGGCACATGTTCACTTCCCTGTCACTCACAGCGATCACCAGCCAATCATGGGCGTCTGTGAGCTCATTCGTATTAGGGGGGCGGATAGCGCTTTTTCTCCAAGTGTGTTAGACCGCCCCTAAATACGCATGCACAGCAGTTTGTAAAGAGGCGGGTGGCAGCATTGCATGTCACAGAGGGGGCATGTGCATGCTTATGCCCCTCCCTGGTAGGTGGTGGTCACGTGATAGGGAAGGTAATACATAATGGGTGGGAATCAGATACAACTAAATTCAGGGGAGAAAATGGGGAAAAAATACAGAAAAAAAAAGAACCTGGATTTCTCTTTGCCTCTTTGTGCACATGCAAACATAGGCTGTGACCTTCCAACAAAGTAATATAATAATATATAACACAGTGTTTGCAATAAATATCACTGTCATACTTAATAAGTGAGTTTGTTTAGTAGAACACTTTGTTACACTTCTTTATCAGTGCTACTTCCTGTGCGGTTTGCAAGAATCTAAGAACGTAATTATGTGGCACTTATTCAAATGAATGATCTTCCCCTCTCTGTACAATGTGCTGTTCTCTGCTGAGTCTTTAAAGTTACCTGGATTTCTAGTAATGCTACAGCTCTGGGGTTGTGGCTGGTTTTCCTCCCTTCAATGGAACCATCTTCCCTTGGGTCAAATATTCTCTTTTGTTATGTAACATCAAGAGGATAGTCAGACAAACCATGCTACAAGACTCTCGCACAAGTTTCTGGTCTCTGAACTCCTTGGAAGATGGTTCCCATGGGCACCAGCTAGCGGGGTTTTTAAAAGTTTGTAAACCATTTTGAATTTTCTACATTAATCTGACCTGAAACATCATTGAATTTTCACAAAGCTCCTAAGAGTAGATTAACCCAATTGAGGCAAGCAGCCTTCCCTGATGTTCTGTAGATAAGGTAGATATGGCTTTTACACCCAAGCCTACTATATAAGCTCATCAGGCCTTATACCAGTTTTCATAATGTGAAGCAACACATGGGGCACTAGTTCATCTCAGGTTACATTCCCAGTATTTACTGGTATTCATGTATACTGCTGGATGGACAGAAGCATACTTATGATTGAAACTTTGTCCAGGGGTCTTAGCATGGTGGGTTTGTGATAGGCTTCGAACCCAAGCAGCCTCCCCTGATTACCAGTGGCATCAAAATACTATCAGTGACAGACAACTGGCTCTTGTGTGCTCCTACCAAGAAGCAGGCAATTCGGGACACATCCACACTCCTTGGACATCTCCCAGCTCTTTTTTTTATATTTATGTCACCATTTGATGTTTGATTTTGATGTTGACAGACTGTATTAATCCTGCAAGGGAAATTTCCCTCTGCATTCAGCCCATCCAAAGTAAGTGGACACATTCGGAGCAGTGGGAAGCCACATCGTGGCACCCTAAGAGTAGTGGGGGGTTAGGTGCCTTGCTCAAGGGCACTTCAACCGTGAAGGTGGAGCAAGGGAAAAATGCTGCTCATTCCCCCTGCTGACACATATTTTTCCTGCCAGTTCAGGAATAGAACCAGTGACCTTTCATCCCTAACCCACTTTTCTAACCATTAGGCTACAGCTGCCCCTTTTGACCTATGAAGGTGAAGGAAGTAATGTAATTTATTGGCATGGCACTGGTCATCCCTTCCCCAGACAAATTCTCCATTTAATACAGGGGCAATAAATAAAGGACTCCTTTGTGTATGCCCACTGTGTCAGGGATACTATTACATCTAGGTCTTACTCTGAAATGCCCCTCTTACGAGGACCATCTCCTTCTCATGAGCATGATTTAAAGATTGTTATTAGGCATGCTGTTCCAGGAACTTGTTGTTGCCTTTACCTGGGCATCACTGCTAGCATCAGAGGATGAATCTGGAGGTTATCTGAAATCCAGTTAGCCCTGTTCCTCATTATATATTTGGCATATTATATCGAGGTAATTCTCAACCAGGGTGGTGGTTACGAGATGTGAAATACAATAATTATATACAGAACTGGTAGCAACCTGGTAAGAATTCAGAGAGAAGGTTGCAGGGATGTTTGATTGTATGACAGTGATATTTATTGTGCTTAATAGAACACAAGTAAGTTACCTCGGGTTCTAACAACCACAGTTAGGCATTTAATGCTTAAAGGTACAGCATGTAAGAATTCGTGGTTCCTAGCAGCATCATGTGTAGTGAGGTTCTAGACTGCATCCAACTGAAATGTCATTACCGCCTCCTCTCATTCGAAGCCTGTATGGTCCGTGAGACCATACTCCGTGAGATGGGACCCGCTCCTCACATAGAACAAACAGCTTATTCTAAGGTTCTAAAAACTTAATGACTTTTTTCTTAATGATTATAGATTAATAAAAATTATTTATTACTGATATACTTAATTTCTGCTAATATATCATTTTAATAATATGCTTTCCAGACAACAGCAATGCACAATCGTAAACTAGAAATCTACGTCACCTAATATTATCTTCACGCTATATACGATGTGGATGCATCCATGTGTCTATTTCTTAACCGAGTTATTTCTACTTTGTAATCTGAGATGTTCTGATTTATATGACGATGTAACTTGAATTGAGTATGATCTGCTCACAGCTTGACATCTCAGCTCACCTGCAGCACACTGATATGTAGCGCCACTACTGTTGGATGACAATCAAGGCCAGACCATATCATGATCTCTCACTGTAGCACAACTAGGTTTGTTTCACTGCAGTGTTGAGGTCGTTAGCTTAGCAGCTTATTTGTATAACTTATTTATTTATTCATATTTGTTCTTGTTGTTGTTCTTGTTTTTAATGCTGTTTACTGAAATTCTCTATGATGGGTAAATAGTTATCCCTGATCATTGACCTCAGTGAATTATTGTGTTTCTTTGTTATGGAATCAATCAGTATTATGAGACAGGCTGCTGATGTAATGTATTTTATAATCCATCAATAGTCATAGTGTTTACATCATTGCTACTGATAAGCCTATGGTCATCTCTCTGAAAATTCTCAATGTAATTTTTTGTACTTGTTTGATGGTTTGCGGCATCAGTGTGTAGCGCTTCGGATTCCAACTTGTTTCTATTTGTGTCTCTTTATTGTTTTTTTCTCCTTATGATTTTTTTTTATTAAATTATAGGTAATTAGCTTGGGTGGAGACCCTACTGCCACTTATGGACCACTGCTGTCTATAACTGCAATGACTAAGTGATTCTTTTTTTAAATCGTATAATAATTTTACTATTACGTTTATGGTGTTAACTTATTGGATTATGCTTGTAGTTGTTACTGTACACAACTTATCCAGAACCAAAAGATTGTGTTGTCTCTTTGTCTAATACTACTCTACTCTTTAATGTAAAGCTAACATTAGCACTAAACATGGACACATACTGTATACTGTAGTATTAGCCTTGGCTGGTTATTTAGCAATAGTATATGCTTAGCTGAGCCATTTCTGCTTTAGCTTTGCATGGGAAACTAATGTCTGGTTGAAAAACATGTCTGTGGTACTGCCAAAAATGTGTTGTATAATACAAAATGAGCTGATATACTAGATATCTTAGTTTTGATTGAAATTATTTATGGAAATAAAATATGCATTAATAACTGTTGTCTCATTGAGTGATTATTGTTGCATTGAAGTCAACTTGAAGTCAAATCAAAGTGTTATTATTATTATATTAACCATATGAGAAGAAAATACATTGCCCAGTGTCATTTAAAATCAAGCAAAACAACTTTCATTCACTCACTTCCCAAACTGTTTAACACTACTAGGGTCACGTGGAGGCTGAAGCCTGTCTCAGCCAACACTAGGTGAAGGCAGGGTTCACCCTGAACAACTCACCAGACCAGTATTGAAGGCCAACACACACACAACCATTCACACTCACATCCACACCTGGGGGTAATTTGAAAACAGCGAGTTAGCCTAATGTGCATGTTTTTGTACTGTGGGAGGAAATTGGAGTTCCTGGAGGAAACCCACGCAAGCACAGGTAGAACATGCAACAACTCCACTACATGTACACCATCAGCTCAGGACAGACTACTGTATTAAAATTAAATGTTTAAATAAAAAAAAAAAATAGTTCAGCCTTCTTTAAAAAAAAACAAAAGAAAGAGCAAAATAAAAATATTTATATTTTACCCTCGCTTGTAATCTGCTTCTGTTGTGTTGTTATAAATAATAAAATACCTGGTCTTAAAATGATTTTTCTCCCTTGCCTCCTGTCTTGTGTTTAGATAATAGAAAAAAAGAGTAAAAAAAAATCTATAGTTTATACATAACTAAGAGGGTGCCTAAAACATTTGCACTGTTCTGTTTGTGAAGCCACCCGTGTGTGTATGTTTGTGTGTGTGTGTGTGTGTGTGTGTGTGTGTGCATGCATAGACTCCCTCTGTGGCATCAGAATCTACTTATTAATCTACACATTCTAAGATGATGTCACAGAAATGTAAACGTATAAAAGGCCAGTGCTTGCTGGTGGTGATAATGCGAGAGCACGGTCCACAATCACCATTAAAAAAGACAATCAAAAATAAATAACCACAGAGAAGAAAGTGTCTCTTCCACACAAACACACACACACACACACACACACAAAACAAAGCAGCGTATATTTTTCTAAACCATGAATTAGTCTATAAGCCAATGCAGAGAACTACAAACCAAAGAATAATTTCTGCAATCACCAAAAAAACAAACAAACAAACACCCAGAGCATCAGCATAAGAACAGAAACCAGTTAATACAACTGATCTGCAAACACAGCAAACATCACCAACAAGCAGCTTTCATCTTCATCCTAAACCAAGTTTTGGACAATGGTAAGTTGTAACTCAATTTTATTCTGAATTCATTTATTTGCCGCGCAGCTTAATCATATTCAGGTTCAAAATCCTGGGTTCAAGTCCTGAGCTCAGCAGGGGCCTTTATCTGTGGAGTTTGCATGCTGTCCTTGTGCTTGTGTGGGTTTCCTCCAGGTACTCTGGTTTCCTCCCACAGTCCAAAAACATGCACACTAGGCTAACTGGCTGTTCCAAATTGTCCCTAGGTGTGAGTGTGAATGGTTGCGTGTGTTGGCCCTGCGATGGCCTGGTAAGCTGTTCAGGGTGTACTCCACCCTCGCCCAGAGTCGGCTGAGATCGGTGCCAGCCTCCCCGCCACTCTAATTAGGATTAAGCAGCTTAGAAAATAAATGAATAAATGAATGAATGAAATTTAAACATTGATCATAGTGATTTAACATATCTTATCCAAAGGCTTCATCCAAAGCCTAGTCTGGCAGTTCTGAGTATGCACAGAAAAACGGGTTAGATTTAATCCATTGGTTATTTGCTACCATTGACTGCTCATTCCCACTGATTACATGTTTTCCATGTGAGTTTCCTCTGGGTACTCCAGTTTCCTCCCACAGTCCAAAGGTATGCACATAAGGCTGACTGGCTGTTCTGAATTGTCCCTGAATGTGAGTGCGTGTGTGTGTGTGTGTGTGTGTGTGTGTGTGTGTGTGCGTATCAGTGTGTTGGCCCTGTGATGGTCTGGTGAGCTGTTTAGGGTGTACCCTGCCTTTGCCCAGAGTTGACTGAGATAGCCACCAGCCTCCCTGTGACCCTAGTAGGATTAAGTGGTTTGGCAAATTAATGGATGGACTAATAATACTGAATATGTAATGTTAGCATACTTCATTAGCTGTAACTAAATGTTATGTTAGCTGTGACATTTTCTGAAGCTTGTTAGACAACAAACAAATCTGCCTTATCTTTGATTAATATCCTTCAGTTCTTACTTACAGATGAGCATGTGTATGTCATTTTATATGGATGCAGACAAATAGTACTTAGCTTTAGCTGCCATGATAAATCTTGTTCATATAATGTAAGAAAAGACTGTATAACGTATTTGTATAAATTAGCATATCACCCCTGTTTTAAGTAGAAGGCAAGATAACTCCATCATGCTGTGATGAACATAGCTTCTGTGTTAAATGATGGGCAACAGTTCCAATAATAGAAATACAAACAGGTTTAACCTTTAGATAGCGCCGAGTATCCCCAGCATGATTATAGGACAGTGGCTATAGTGTACCTCACTGTAACAAAAAACAAGGTTTGTTCTTATTAGTCTTATTGCTCTACCACTTTGCCTGAGGCCATACTCTATGTCCCTTTCCCTCTTTTTGTCTATTACAATGTTCCTCCAGTGTGTCACATGACCTACATATGAGATGATGATGTCACACAGAGGGACCACTGATTGACACACCCTCTCTATGACATCATCACTTACTGATTGACCTGCACTCTCTGTGATGATGTCAAAGAGAGAGAGGTACCACCCTAGTACATCCCATCTAGTTGTTTAATTTGCAGACAATGTAGTGGCTACTGGGGGCCAGGACTCTGTGTCCCTCTGTCCCTCTCTTTCTCTGTCATGCTCCGGCATTGTCCAGCCCCTGCTGTGTTAATATCACAGAGGTGGGGGGCGGACATGTGTCTAGCTGGGTCTGCCCTGGGAAGGGACTGGCATATGTTTGTAGAACTATCTGGATCAATTTTAAAGTGCAATAGAAATCTTAAGCTCCTCAACCCCTACATTTTAAGCCTTAGATCAAGGGAATCAGTCCAGTAGTTTTGAAGGGTACCTTTAGTCGGACAATCTTCTGATGGTTCACTCTGCTGTTTTACCATTTACAGGTTTTTAACCACTACCCACCAGAGACGGCAGTAAGATTTTGTAAATTTAAGAGTTGCAGAAGTATATGGACATTATATATCAAATTAAAGCTTGCAATGAGTACATTTCAGAAAGATCAGGAATTTGAACGGAAAATTGTTACTGGCGGACACCTTTTTATGCGTGGCTACTTACCCGACAAAAGGCTGTGTAATTTCTGAATCACATGAGAAAATTCTTTCAAACTTCACTCAACTATGATATGGATGTTACTTTTTCACAATATCCCATTGGTTTAAGTTGGTTGGTTTGCATTGTAAATCGAGCCTGTAGTCAGCAAACTTCCCCTGAAAGAATTCCGGCCAATCTCACATAAATTAACCCAGAAAACTGTCAATTGACACACAGTGTAGTGTAGAATGAAATCACCCAATCAGAAACTTTGTGTGCTTGTGCAAATGACTATTAATGCAAACTTTTGTTAGGGTGCCAAATTGGAGCATCGCTCATGAATTGTCAAACATGCGCTGCATCATCGTGAGTAAAGACGTGTTCCGTACACGATCATTTGCCTTAGTATTTGTATATAAAACAATGATTCATCATTTTATTTGTGTATAAAACAATTATTCACTGTGTTATTTGTATATAAAACAAAAATTCGCCGTGTTATTTGTATATAAAACAATGATTTGCTGTGTTATTTGTATATAAAACAATGATTCGCCGTGTCATTTGTATATAAAACAATGATCCGCTGTGTTATTTGTATATGAAACAGTGATTCGCCGTGTTAATTGTATACAAAACAATGATTCGTCATTTTATTTGCATATAATAAAATTTTTCGCCATGTTATTTGTATATAAACAATGATTCACCATGTTATTTGTATATAAAACAATGATTCACTGTGTTAATTGTTTATGAAACAGTGATTCACAGTGTTGTTTGTATATAAAACAATGATTCGCTGTGTTGGTTTTATATAAAACAATGATTCGCTGTGTTATTTGTATAAAAAACAATGATTCGCCATGTTATTTGTGTATAAAACAATGAGTCACAGTTTTGTTTGTATATAAAACAATGATTCGCCATGTTATTTGTATATAAAACAATAATTTGCCATGTTAATTGTATATAAAACAATGATTCGCATCAGGCTTGGTGCACTGAATTAAACAGTCCAGCAGGTGTAGACGTGTGTAGCAGGAAGGGTTTAGTATTTTCTGAGCTATGCTATTTAATATATAACACATATAATGCTCATTCATTGCATTCTATCTCCTTGTTGTCACCTACAGGTCATGATGGAGAGCAGCCATTCCACAAGTTCTGGTTGTCCCAAATCTCAGGCCAAGGAGGACTCTCATGAAAGGAAGACTGAGATGGAGCACTGCAGCCCACCAAAACAGCACAAATATACACATAACATTGCTAAAACCATCCCGAAGCCACATTGTAAGTCACAGCTCTCTCACTACATCAGTTTTGTGTTGAAGGTTTGTAGTTTCAGTACGCCTGGAGGTTGTCATGTACTGGTAATTTATAAATAACTGTTGGATGATTTGGTGGCATAGTGATTAGCACATCCGCCTCACAGGATGAAGGTACTGGGTTCGACTACTGGGCTCAGTGCCGGGATCTCTCTGTGTGGAGTTTGCATGTTATCCCCATGCTTAAATGGCTTTCTTCCAGGTACTCCAGTTTCCTCCCATAGTCCAAAGACATGCACATTAGGCTTATTGGCTGTTCCAAATGCAATACTGTGATATTATAAACCATGAAAAAAAGCTCAGACCAACATATTAATATTCATAAAATGTCATGGAGTATTAATTCTGGTTAATGTTTCATATAAAATACTCTTTGTGTGTGTGTGTGTGTGTGTGTGTGTGTGTGTGTGTGTGTGTGTGTGTGTGTGTGTGTGTGCAGAGTTAATATACATCTACAAAAGATACACTGTAAATGCAAATAAACTTCACCCTCGATTTCCTGGATTATTAGGGGGGGATTGTCATGACCGACCCGGACTTCCATCATCAATTTCCGGACTTGTCCGATCATTTGTCCAGCAATACCAAATAATATCCAGTGCCGGATTTTGTATGGGAAATCCAAAGTCCGCGAAAGAAGGGTACAGGAAATTGAGGGTGAAGTGTACTATACATGTATTTTAATGTAATTTAAAATGAAAATATAAATTTTCAAATATTTTAATGTTATTTTTATTTCCCTCCCACAGCTTTCTGCAGGACCAACCAGAAAAGACAGAGAAGTAAAAAAAGGAAACACTTCTTATCAGAAAAGGAAGCCATAAGACTTCAACATCAAAATGATTTCCACGTGATCTCTCCCCTTCTATTAGGAGAACGTGACTACAACTTAATTCCAGTACATTTGATTTCATACTTGGTAGAGGTTCCCAGGTATAGCACGGCTGGAGCATCACCCACACTTTTCTGCCCTTCTACAAACAATGATGAATCTGACATCAAGAACACAGCAGAGAATACCCAATCTGTTATCTCTGATGGACTCAAAACGATAATGGATGGATGTTTTGATGTCTGGCCTATAATCAGGGATCATGCACTTAGAAGAATTCCTGAAGTTCCGCTAGAAGAAGATGAGAATTCAGTGGTTTCCTACTTCTCTGTAAACCCGGTAATTTATTTGTCTTCTGTTTGATTTATCGTGAATGCAAGTCAAATTTTTCCATCCTTTCTCTAGCTGTGGATTGTCTTCTTGAACAGCTGAAGCAATGATTTAAACACATGATGGATTTAGTTGTGCTGCTGGTGATAATGTTCTTCTTTCTCCTCAATCAGACCTCAGCAGAGAAGTTCATGTCGGCCATTTTATGCAAGATGAAAAAGGAGAGAGCAGCGATGAAGCACACCATCCTGCAGTCTCTCTGTCGGGTGTATGTGGGCTTGTGCAAAAAGAGAGGAGATTTTTATAAAGCGCGGGCCCTCGCCTACAGGTTTCTGAAAGAAGGTGACATTTTACTGAACTTCCTTTTTTATTCCAAATATATTGATTAAAATAAGGGCAGTGGTGGCACTGTGGTTAATGTGCTGGCTTACTAATCCCAAGGTCGGGGGTTCAAGCCCCACTATCACCGAGATGTCACTGCTGTCCCCCAGTGCAGCTAACTAAGTTATCAAAGGCCATCCATGTCTCTCACTGTCTGTGGTGAGAGGCATGTAAAAGAACCATTGCTGTCATTTGTAAAGAGAAGGCCACTGGGTGGCCGTCAGTGTGTTTCTGCCCTGTGATGGCCTGGCGAGCTGTCCAGGGTGTACTCTGCCCTCACCCAGAGACGGCTGAAATGGGTGCCAGCCTCCCCCGTGACCCTAATTTGGTTTAAGCAGTTCAGAAAAGGAATGGATGAATGAATAATCAAAATGGGGTGACACAGTGGCATAGTGGTTAGTTAGCATGTCTGCCTCGGAGCAAAACGCTCATGGGTTCAAGTTCAGGGCTCAGCGAAAGTGTATCTGTGTGGAGTTTGCATGTTCTTTCCTTCTTGCATGGGTTTCATCAGGGTACACTGGTTTCCTCCCATCCAAAGACATACACATTAGGTTAGTTTGCTGTAACAGATTGTCCCTGGGTTTGAGTGTGTGTGTGTGTGTGTGTGTGTGTGTGTGTGTGTGTGTGTGTGTGTGTGTTGTTGGTCCTGTGATGGATGGCAAGCTGTTTGGTTATGTACCCCACTTTCAGCTAGAGGCTCCAGTTTCTCTGTGACCCAAGCAGGATGAAACGGTTCGGCATATAAATGAATGAATGAATGAATGAATGTTTTTGATGATTTATTATTTATTTAGAATATGTCATGTTTTTGTTACATTGCAGACTATCCTGAAGCCTCAAAATTATTTTTATTCATACTGACAACATGGCCAAATGTCTTATCCTCTGGCACCCCTCTGAGTCGAGCCACACACATCGTCAGCAAACTAAAAGCAAAGGGGGAGGTACTGAATTGTCTCCGCATGTACCTGCACTGGGATCAGGTAAATAACTGTTACATTGTTCATTCTTCCTTTTCTACTTTCTTACTTGCAGACAGAATTTGTTTTGAACTGGGTTTTGATGTTAAGGGTTTTGTTTTGGATTTTTTAATTTTTTTTGGTTGTTTTTTATTTTTTTTATTTTTTTTTTATTTTTATTTTTTTGGTCAGAGGCCTCCAGCCAGCATCCACAGAACGATTTTCAGCATACTGAAGGCTCTTCTCGAGGACCGCCAGCTGACGTTTAAGAAGAGTGATTGGCATGGAGATGACCTCTGCCCTGCTGCCTGGGAGTACGTCTTCTGCCTGGATCTCCTGTGTGCACAACTAGGCTGGACGTGGACCTTTTCACATGTTATATGGTACTGCATAAAAACATCTTCAAAAAGTACACGACTCGTAGTTTTCTGGGAAAGTTTTGAACTGCAAGTTCACCAATTCTGCAACAAATTCTCCTTGAATTCCATGTCAGTAACAACAACAATAAGAATTTAATTTAGATTTAGATTGACACGTTTGTCACACAGCAAGACAGTCCTGGGTTCGAGTCCTGGGCTCTGTGTAAAGTTTGCATGTTCTCCCTGTGCTTGTGTGGGTTTCCTACAGGTAGTCTGGTTTCCTCCCTCAGTCCAAAGACATGCACATTAGACTAATTGGCTGGGTCATATTGCTTGTGGACAACTTGGCCAACAAGGCCTTAAGCAGGGCTTGGCAGTGCCCATCAAAAATGTTGCCAGAAGTATAATACAGTTTGGAAACCAAGGACTATCAAAAGGTATTCATCATTAAATAGATTTTCATTCTCTGATCTGTATTCTCTATTATCAGGATAATGTTCTGGGTCATATTGCTTGTAGGTGAGAGTGTGAGTGTGAATGTGAATGGTTGAGTGTGTATTGTCCTGTGATGGTCTGGTGAGCAGTTCAGGGTGTACCCCGTCTTCACCCACTGTCAGCTGACATAGGCTTCAGTGACCCAAATAGGATTAAGTTGTTCAGCAAATGAGTGATTGAGTGAGTATATAAGTGATCTAAGGATGTTCCAGTCTGGTGGCTGTTGGTAATATGGCATTCCACTCATAGAACTATAATGGTTGATGTTTCACCAACACATAAGGCCAGATTTTCTAAGGAGTTGTGCCAGAGCAAAAGCAGTTTTAGCATTAAAAAGTACTGCTGATCTTTACTAAGGAGGCGCAGTGACAAGATTGCACCTGAGAGCAACATTGTTCATAAACCACCCACAAAACTGGCCACACCTATCAACGCTATCTTAGGATTGCACCCACACACTATTTTTGCCCCGCTTAGTAAATCTGTCTCAAAGACACTCATGATTTTTTCCTCTTTTTTATTTTAACAGGAATGAGCTTTGGAGGATCCTGAACAGCTGGCTACTGCAAACAAGAGCGCAGCAAGTGCCAGACATCTGTGTAGCAGTAGTTTTGAGACTACTTGGTACGTTTATAGGCAATCCTGTTTAATCATGTCTCACATTACCTCTGAATTCTTCAGGTTTTCACTCTTGTTCTTTTTCATTCTCACACAGGACAACTTGGCCAACGAGGCCTTAAGCAGGGCTTGGCAGTGCCCATCAAAAATGTTGCCAGAAGTATAATACAGTTTGGAAACCAAGGACTATCAAAAGGTATTCATCATTAAATAGATTTTCATTCTCTGATCTGTATTCTCTATTATCAGGATAATGTTTTGTCCAGTCATGATTTAAGATGTATTTTGTGTGCAGGTATGCCGTCAGAGGTGATGCTCTCAGCAATCTACACCACTCACGACTTTGCACCGTGCAACAACAAAGAAGCTCTAGAAGCCATATCACTATGGCAAACAAAAATCATGCAGCCAGTTCCCCCAGCGGTCACCAGATGCATTAAGCAGATCCGTTCTATGTGTAAAAACAAGCAGTTGTGATGCAGATATGATGCAGAATAAGATTCTCAAGTTTACAAATGATATCCGCCTCACAGAGCTGATTGAAAGTATGCTTGAGAACACACTCTATTTTCATGGATTTAGGAGGAAAGAAGAAAAGATAACAAAGGCTTAAGAATGGTCCCTCACAGGGGAGTATGCTCGCACCACTTCTTATCAACATCTACACCAATGTTCAGCCAAGAAGCAAGGGAAGCCACCAATTTATCTAGGCAGATGATCTTGGCATAGGTACATAAGATGCTGATTTCACAGTAGTAGAAGAAAGACTGTCCACTGTCCCAGACAAGTTGCAACCATACAATGAAAAGAACCATCTCCAGGGCAATCCATCAAAGACACAAGTGTGTGCCTTCCATCTATGTGGTTGTGAAGCCAAGCATCAACTGAAGGTTAACTGGTCAGGAACCTCTCTTGGACACTGTGAACCCAGTCTACCTAGGTGTTACCCTGGACAGCTGCCTCTCATAAGAACCACATCAAGAAGACCAGGAGTAAAGTGTGTGCAAGGAACAACATCATCAGTAAGCTCTCTGGTACAACTTGGGGAGCTTCCCCACAGACTCTTAAGACAACAGCATTAGCCCTTTACTATTCAGCTGTTGAGTATGCTTGCCCTGTGTGGGAAAGATCTAACCACAAAAAAAAAACTTGATCCAGTCATCAACACTAGTTGTTGTGTTATTACAATCAACACCTAATGAGCACTTAAATATCTTGGCTGGCATAGCCTCTCCAGACATACGAAGACATGAAGTTGGCAATAAAAAATGTCAGTGATAGGCAATGGATGAAAGACATCCTCTGTTCAGTCATGTACCAGCTGAAACCCATCTGAAATCTAGAAAGAGCTCATTAAAACATGTGAGCCCCCTATAAGTCTCTAACAAGTGTAATGAAAGTGTCAGCATGTGGAAAGAAAGACTCAGGAACCTTTCATCATCCACAACAATGGAACTTGGTGCAAGCAAAGAGCTGGCTCCTGGGAAGAGGTTAGGCTATGGAGAGTGGCAGCAGCAGTGGGAACACAGCAATAGTAGGGCTTGAACCCTCGACCTTCAGATCAGTAATCCAGCATCTTAACCACCGAGCCACCACTGCCCTGTTTAGTTTACCTATGTTTTAAATATTGCTCATTAAGTATTCTTATATCTTTGAGTGTTAATGCTCTTGTTTTGTCTTTTTAAACCTGTATTTAATAAATAACTTTGGCCCTCTGCACTTGTACCCAGCCTTCTTCTCTGCATCCCTTATCTTCTGACATAAAGGGGCATTTTACATGGAAAATGTAAAAATAGGCCCTATATATATTCAAATTTTTGTTTTTTATTTGTCACATACAAAATCATACACAGTACAACATGTGGTGAACACAAGGATGTCCAGTGAGTGTGGCTGTCTTGTGTGCAGAGTAGTGCAAGGTATACATTGAGTGTAACAATCAGCTGAGGTAGAATGTAATGTTCATGTGTAGGGTAGGTTTAGAAAGTCCAGGTACTAGGTGTTTTAGTTGAGGGCCCAGATGGCCTGCGGGAAGAAACTCCTCATTCACTCTGTGTTTGCCTTCAAGGAATGGAAATGAGCGTAACAGAGAGAAGAGTCCATTGCTGGGATGGCTGAGGTCCTTCATTATCTTCCTGGCCTTGGTCCAGCACCACTTGCTGTATATAGTGTCCAGGTCAGGAAGCTTGATACGGGTGGTACACTCTGCTGACCCTCTGGAGAGCTTGCCTGTCCTGTTTGGTGCTGTTTCCTAACCAGGCTGTGATATTTCCCATCAGAATGCTCTCAGTGGTGCAGGTGTAGAAAGTATATATTGAATTTAGTAAAATTATTAGAAAATATAGTGAGCTGAACCTTCCCTTCCAGCACCTTCATGGGTGAACTGCCCCTAGGCAAGGCACCTAACCCCCACTATTCTCCGAGCACTCCAATGTGTGTGGCAGCCCACTGCTCCGAGTGTGTGTGCTCATTGTTTACTTGTGTGTGTGCTCATTTTGGATGTGTTAATACAGTATAGCCAAATCAAAAATATATATAGGTACTGGTTTTAATTACCCATGTGGTCACCTTAAAACATGTTGAAGAGTATGAGGACATGAGATACACAAAAAAAACTATCAAACAAACAAAAAAACCCTCACATTTGAAGGTTTTGTGAGATGGCAGAAGTTTGACCTTTGAAGGTCACTCAAGGTCAAAACAAATCTATTCCTTCATCCATTGAGCCACTTAGCCACTGTCCTACTAGGGACTCTAGGAACACCTGGAAAATACCTTCGCAAACACAGGGACAACATGCAAACTGCACACAGCAACACCCAAGCCCAAAAGACCCATTTCGGGACCCCAAAGTTAATTGTCTCATTTAGTCCATATGTGGTTTCCTGTTAGTGTTTCATAGAAACAGCATGTCTATCAGCTCTCTTTCTGAAGTTATTAACATCTAGTATCTCTGAAACTTTATTGCCTTGCTCTGATTTTTATTTCTGACCTTAACATTCCAAAATCAAAGCATTTCTGGACATTTTGTTCACAGGAAAACTGACAGATAAACAAACAAGTGCTGGGTATTACCATATCTCCACCAAATCTCCATTTTGTGGTAGAGGTAATAAATGGAGATTCTCTGGTATATCATTTTTTTCTGTTGTATTTATTTTTTTTATAGAGAATGCAGGCACTTCTTCCTCACTTTCTCTTTTTATGTGTTAGCAGTGTGAGTGGCAGACTGTGAGATAACAGTCCAGAACAGAATTGCAGATACTCATGTTTACACAGGCAAGTGCATATTTCCTCCGCTCATCTTTTTGCAATAAATCGCCTCCAAATGAGCATGTTCATCCCAAATATAAGATATGATGGTTTTCACATATCAACTGGCTATGCGAGAGTTAAAAGGTTTATATTGGGATAACCATTGAAGTGGAGGGAATCGGGGTATCAGGCACCACTGGGGGCACTGTGTGTTTTGGACCCCTGAACTGTGGAAGGCCTATGGCCTGCCAGTTTAAAATGTCATAATGGCATAAATTTGGTCCTCCATAAATCTTTTGCAAATTGCTGGACTTCCCGATCACGTACTGAAAATATTCATTCATTCATCTTCCGCTTCTTCTGGGGTCGGGTCGCAGGGCCAGCAGCCTAAGCAGTAAGGAATTAATTATT
>JAQMYF010000012.1:54991410-55004625 GCA_030014195.1 Neosilurus mollespiculum | reverse complement strand
TGTATGTGGGAAAAAATAACAGTACTACAATTTTATCCCGACAAGCCTGTTTCATGGTTGCCCACTCATCAGGGGATGATAAAATTGTAGTACTAATATTTTTTCCCATACACAATATATATATATATATATATATATACACACACACATACATACATACATACATACATACATATATTGGCTCTGCGATGGCCTGACGAGCTGTCCAGGGTGTACTCCTCCGCTTGCCCAGAGATGGCTGAGATGGGCGCCAGCCTCCCCGTGACCCTAATCATGATTAAGCAGTTATATACTGTATAAATGTGGCATTCTCTGAAACTGGTACCATAAGGTGTGACACTGGGGTAAAAAATCTCCAAATTTCAATGTAGCCCAGCTTATTTCCACATACATTGACCATAAATTCATGAACCATTCTTACAAAGAAAGTGAAGGAACTGCTTCATACATGTAGCTGCACTTTTATTAGTAACAAACAGGAATAAATCCGTACGGACAGCAAATTCATCTTTAAATTCATTCACGTATGGACATCAAATTCATCCCATTTGTTTTTGGTGAATAAATTAATTAGCACTCCACTATGTGTGAATTAACTTCAGGAGGAACTCAATTGTACAGTGAATGTCGTAACATGGAACCACACCCATCACAGGAAAAATGGGTCAGTTCCATATGTAACCGGAGGGGACACCACTGGTTACACGCGGAACCATAAATTGATGTGCGATTCTCAGTCCACCAAGTAAGAAAAACAGGAATTTTGGATATAAATTTTATATCCAAGCCATGAAACATAAGGAACAAAAAAAGGTCACAATTTTCATCAACACATATTGCAACCAATTCTGCAGAAACATTTCAATATTTTTTTTTTCGCTGGATCTATCTGAATTCAGGGCTGGCCTAACACACTTGGAGGGAAATCGATATCCATGTCTTTGTATGAATGAGCTCATAGACACCCATAATTGGCTGGTGATCACTGTGAGTAACAGTGGGATGAGCATATGCCATCCCTCGCTCCTTTGAGAGCTCGGTCAATAAGCTCCCATGAACTCCCGGTTGCAAACAGCTATAGCATCAACCTGAATTCAAACCTGTAATCTCCAGGTTGATAACCATGTACCTTGTCTAAGGTCATATGTCTTGCAAGTTGACAGTTCAGCACTATCCTTCCAGGTTGGAATAATGTGTTGCACACCCAATTTAAGTTACTCACCAACCCTGGCCAATAATTTGAGCTTTCTGTATTATAATGACATCTTTCCCACAGGATAAGTTTTCCAACATGTTCGTTTAAGAAATGAGAAGGTACTCACTGCATCAGATAAGGTTAAATAACATGTTGCCAGCTGAAACTTATTTATTATAAAAGTAATTATCCAAACACTCTTGCTTCTTTGCTCATTTAAATCCATGGTCTGAATTTCTTTTCTGGCAGGCAGAGTATCACAAATACATTCCATAATCTAAACTCTATAGTATGTTAGGTTCACTTCCTGCAGTTGGATCAGTTCGTGATTGAGTCACTTGCTTGCTGTATTCAAACGGCAACAGAGTTTGACTGGACCAGGCCAAAACATTATTATTATTTATTTATTTATTTATTTTTACCTCAACAAGGTTGGGGGATAAACAAAACAGGGCACTATAGAGGACATTCCTTAATGCTAACACAGCAAGGGAGATAGTATAAATGGCTCTAACCATAAAAGACAGTTGACTTTTTTGAAGTTGGGTTTTTAGAACCCCTGCATGTTACTCATTCCCTAAAGTCACAATTTAACTTGAACATTTCAGTCATTCTCAGGCCCCCATATAGAGAAACTTGAGTCTCTGGCTGTCTCAGAAAGCCATTAGTGATTGTCTCAGGCCAGCGGAGGGTGGTGAATACTGATGAACAGATCAAATTGAGAGGCGGGAGTGAATGTATCACCCCCACAAGGGACTACGCGATACAGACTTCTGAGGGGAGGGGACTGATTCAAACTCGTTTACTGGAGATTTCTATTCTCTATGTCCTATTCCCAGTACGGAGCTCTGTGTGTCTCCCTACCTCGACCCCTACACACTATCCATCCCCCATTCTACACTCTCTGGATTGAATCAACCTTCCCCCTCTCAAGGGAAATAAACACACACCCCATTTGCCCCCCACTACACCCCACCCCACCCCATTTCTCTCTCTCACACTATCAACACATTTGAAATAGGGGTGTTCTTAGAGGTCCAGGGGCCAGGATTTGACTGACATGCAGACTTCTTTCACCCTCCCAATGGATCCTGTAGATTAGATAATGTGCTCTTGAATGAACGTGTATTCATTCTATTTTATCCCCGAATCACTTAATAGCATTAACCATTGAAGTTTAGACAGAGAGCTGAGCATACTGTATATAAAGATGCCTTTGCTGGGAAAACTCAAACACAAGCATACACAGAGTAAAGGCTTGTGTTTACAAGGCTATAAAGAACAAGAGTGTGTGTGATTTGGAAAAGGAGGCGGAGCAAACTAAAAGCACAGAGTAAAGTATACACGCTGCTCTGTATACTCTGTGTATAGTTGAAAGACCTTCAAAACAATAAAAGCTCTTTCAACAACACCGAAGAGACAAAGTGGCAAAGTTCAATACACACACGCGCGCGCGCGCACACACACACACACACACACACACACACACACACACACACACACACACACTTCATTTGTACTTGTGAGGACCTTCCATTGACATAATATGATGAATAAAGCTAATTAATAAAGGCTACGTACTCACTTAACTTCAACTCGAACCGTAAATTAAATATTTTTTTCTACTTTATTATTGATTAAACAAAAGATGCAACCAAAACAGTTTTCCATGCAGGAATATATCCCCACTATATTGTCCCCACCAAGATACATAAACATGCCCCACCTATACACACACTGACGAACACAAAGAGACCAGCTTAAAATGGAAAACATTCAAAGAGTTCCCGGTAAAAGAAAAGGTGAAAAGGTGCACTATCCTTTTCATTATTACCTGGGAGTCTTTTTATAGGCTTGCGCTCAACACACTAATGGGATGTTGTAATTTATTTCCAAATTTGGGTATGTGGTGTCTTATTACTGTTACTGCTGTATGTCATACTTCATCTTTAGGAGATTGAAACATTAACGTTTTCTAGACATAAATGCAGACTTGAGTGCCTTAAGTGGCAAATAAACAAATCACACTCCTTTATGCAGTGGGCGGAGCCTTATCCTGTGAGTGGCAATGCACAGTACGCATTTTACATTTAATTTGCGCTTAAAATCTATTTTCATTTGATTTTTTTTTTTAGGTTTTGTTGTTGCTATTGTTGTTGTTAAATAGTAAATTAGTGTGTATCTATCTGTCTATCTATCTATCTATCTATCTATCTATCTATCTATCTATCTATCTATCTATCTATCTATCTATCTATCTAACTGACTAACTATCTATCGTGGATTCCTGAAAATGTCATTTAGATGAGCAGATGTTGAATCAGGGTGGCATGGCTCTCAGGATCTCAGGCTCGGCCATTTCTGTGTGGGGGTTTTCTCCGGGTATTCCGGTTTCCTCCTACAGTCCAAATACCTGCACATTAGCCTAATTGGCTGTTCCAGATTGCCCCTAGGTGTGAGGGGTTGTGTGTGTTGATACTGCAATGGTCTGGCAGGCTGTTCAGGGTTTACCTTACCATCGCCCAGTGTCAGCTGAGATAATTGTCAGCCTCCCCGCAACTCAAACAGGATTAAGCGGTTCAGAAAATGGATGGATGGATCAGTTTTAGGTGGGTGGAAAAAAGTTCCTGCTTTACGCATCATATGCATAGACCTGGACGTCATATGAAATGAATTTACATTGAATGTTCTATCGGGGGCAGTGGTGGCCTGGTGGTAGGCTACTGGATGCTGATTACCAAAGTCAGGGGTTCAAGCCCCACTATCAACAGGTTGTCACTGCTGTCCCCCCAGTGCAGCTAACGGGTTATCAAAGGCCGGCCATGTCACTGTCTATGGTGAGAGGCATGTAAAAGGACCATTGCTGATTTTCGTAAAGAGTAGCCTGCATAGACGTCGGTGTGTTTCTGCCCTGCAATGGCCTGACGAGCTGTTCAGGGTGTACTCTGCCCTCGTCCAGAGTTGGTTGTGATGGGTGCCAGCCTCCCCGTGACTCTAAATAGGATTAAGTGGTTCAGAAAATGAGTGAATGTTTCTATTATTTATGCACATGGTGCAATAAGAAGATAATTAAAGGAAAGCTTTCAGCAAATTAGAAGTATTCAGAGGAAAATAATTATTCATTCATTTTTTGAACCACTTAATCTTAATAAGGGTCATGGCGAGGCTGGCACCCATCTCAGCCAACTCTGGGCGAGGGCAGAGTACACCCTGGACAGCTCACCAGGCCATCGCAGAGCAGGAAAATAATTAAATAGGTGAAAATTTACTTTAGTGAAGTTGAAATTGAGGTTTTGGGAAAAAAATCAAAAGTATGGAAAATGGCATAGCAGGTGAGCATGAAAAAAGAACTTGAAAATTAAGTGAAATTAATATTCCTATGCAGAGATCCTGTGGTCGAAGAGCTTACACAGTCTCCTGGAGAACCTTAGGAAACCGGCAATGGCTCCATATAGACAGTAAGTAACCTGAGGATTAAACCTCAGGATTAAACTGGAGACCCTGCAATGCTACCGTTATTGTTGGCTATTTCTCATATAAATTACATGGCTTAGGTTTGATCATAGAGATAAACCAAATCTCTATTTTAGTGGAACCAGTAAACACTCATTTAATTTAAATAATGACCATTAAGGTTAAGAGACTTTGCTGTCTAACACAGTGGGTAGTCACTCACATCTGAGAAGTACAGGATGAAGAAAGCTAGAAAGAAGGATAGTGTTAAAGTCTATAACACTATTCAAACTCTACTGTGTAAGAGTTATGCTTGCACACACTCTCTGACTAGTAACAAACAACAGTTACACAACCATACAGTTCAGACAACAAAAGATAACAGGATTTTTATAAAGGGATGTTTCCTCCCATGCAATATTCACACATGTTTTTGTAAGCCAGAATGTCTTTGTCAGCAAAATGACCTTAGGTTAATTATATGACATAGCGGGAGTGTTAAAGCTGTACAATGGCCAGAGATTAGAAAAAAAAACAACAACAAAAAAACAACATCATCTAGATAAACCACAAAATGAACACTTACATGGAAAGGTCATATTCTGCAGCAGATACATATCCTTCAGGAAGCCATAAACAGCCACTGGATTGTTTTTAAAGCTCAAAATAAACTTGAAGGCATTTTTTCTAGCCAGTGTGAATAGCTGTGTGTGTGTTGGCCCTGCAATGGACTGGCAAGCCATTTTAGATGTATTCTGCCTCCATCTAGAATCAGCTGAGATGGGCTCCAGGCTCCACACGAACCTAGTAGGAAAAAGCAGTTCAGAAAATTAATGAATGAATGAACTGCTAAATTGTAGCGCTGTCTATAAAGGAAGTAAAAAAACAAATAAACTACCGTATATGAAACCACACACTGCACTATCACACCATGGTTCTTAAACGTTTTCGGCTCGAGACCAAAAAAATATCATGAATTGATGTAACATCTAAACTATTGACACACATACACACTTCACTAATTCAAACATCACACACACACACACACACACACACACACACACCTATCACTGACTCTTCCACTGTTAAAACAATATTGAATAAATGCACTTTTCTAGATGATCCACATTACGAAGAAGTGTTGAATTAGGAAGAGAATGCCAAAATGTCAAGCATGGCTAGCAAGATAATGGGGGATGGCTCTATGTTTCGACAGCCAATTGGTCTAACAGCCCTACTCATATAAGATGGGCACCTTCCTTAAATACTCTACTCAGCTCAGTTGGGTTAGGGTTGGGCTGCCAGTATATAGGGCTGTAAGCCAAGGTAATGTCAGAAATCATGGCTAACACTGACAAGGACTATTACCTAGCTAGCAACACACGGGTCACCATCTGACAGACACAAAACAAACAATTAAAATGTTAAGGTAGGCCTTACCTAAAGGTAGAATGTACCTAAAATGCTAATGTTTTTCTTGCCACTGTCACCACGGGCTTGCTCATTAGGAATGTGTAGGGGTTGTAGAAAAATGTTTAAATGACTTTTACTATGTAAAGCTGCTTTGAGACGATGTCAATTGTAAAATGTGATATACAAATAAAACTGAATTGAATTGAATTAATGTACACAAACAGAAATATGACTAACTTGACTTCTCCACAACACACAGTATGTTTACATGATGTTAGAGAAAGTTAAATTATTGCATTTGTACAACCAAAATTAAACTTTTAGAACATGTAAACATGTTAGTCCGACTGAAAAACTACTAAATTTACTTTCTCAAAGCCTGCACTCTGAACACAGACTTTGAACTTGAAGTAACAAAAGGAGCAACATAAACAGACATATACAGAGCGAGGGGTTATGTCTAGAGCCATTCATTTGTGGACTGAGGAACAGATGGAGTTCATGCTGTGCCAGCTGAAGGAGTTTAAAATTTTGAAATACATGGATGGTAGGAGCACATGGAATGATGATCTGTTTTGGTGTCATAAAGAGATGAAGGACGCTCGAGCAGATCCCTGTTGGGTGGAAGCACCTCAAATAGTCCAACTTCAATACCAGAAAAATCAAAACAAGTGACCACGATCCAGATTCTTACCCAAACTCTGATACATGACAGAGTTTTATTTGTGCACTGTATATCTTATACAGTAGGTTTTTAAGATGTAAGAACACCTATCAATCCTAACCTTTCGGGTGAGGACTCTCGCCCATGTTTTTTTTTTGAGTGTGATTTCTTGGAGTCACTCACTGGATCCAAGAAATCACACTAAACATCACCTCAGGCCTCAGAGAGAAAGTCGCACACAGCATCTCAGCTGAACAGGCTTCTGTTTTTCTTCAATTGTAATCAGTAAAATGAATTCAAATAGGGTGGCACAGTGGCGTGTCCGCCTCACAGCAAGAAAGTCCCTGGCTCGGCAAGGGTGTTTCTGTGTGGGGTTTGCATCTGTGCTTGCATGGGTTTCCTCTGGGTACCCTGGTGTCCTCCCACAGTCCAAACACATACACAATATGCTAATTGGCGGTTCCAATTTGCCCCTAGGGAATTGTTGTGTGTATATCGGCAAGCTCTTTAGGAGGTACCCTACCTTTCCCCTGAAGGATTAAGCAGCTCAGCAAATAAAAGAATGAATGAATTCAAGTAAAATGGCATTGTTACGATTTTCATTTTTACACTGGAAACCTAATAAAAATTGGTCGGTCAATGACAAGCTATATCGGGTCTCAACTCTTAGTTTAGGAAAGCCTGCTATAGCACACTGGCCACCATGGTCTACACAGTGGTTGTTACGATTGATGAAAGTACTCACAGTCGAAATGATGCAATGACAAGAACGAGATTTTAAAGTAGTAAGAATTAAGGCATCCAGATTGTGTACAAATCCAAATGTTTGCTCTTAGCTCTTGAGTAGACTGGCAACCTGTTCAGGGTGTACCCCGTATCTCATCCAAATTCAGCTGGGATCAGGTCCCCCAACACCCTGATGGATAAGCGGTACAGATAAAGGATGGATAGATAGATGGATGTTTGCTCTTTATTAAAAAATAAGTGATTATTTATAATTATATATTTTGTCAGGATTAACAGTGCAATTGTTTATTGGATTGGTATTCAGGTGAAGACCACCGATCCATGAAAAAGGTGCATACTAAACGCTGATTATCATATGTGAAGCGCTCGAGTCACATGCCTATCATTCTGTCCCCCAAATGAGTCATCTCCCAGAGGCACCGAGGTGCCTTTGAATGGCTCAGAGACTAGCCAAGTTTAAAGGATCGATCTTCATGAAACTTTAATGCAGAGAGGGTCCCTCGACGTCTGCTCCCCTTCATAACCCGCTGCCCCACCCACAGCAAAAAACATTCACTATCAAATTAAGACGACAAACCGCTTCACCCTAATTATCTGTTGCTAATCAAAAAGTAACACCCCCAAACCCCCCAGTCATTAACAGATGTTTTGCCACAGTTCATAGCTGCGGAAAGTCATTTCTTTGCCACTTAGCATGACTTTGTTAAATTAAGAAATTAGCTTGGCAGAGTGCCTGAAGGCAAATCATCAGTGACTAATCTGTTTTCCATTATTATTATTATTATTATTATTATTATTATACATTTTTTTAATTATTTATTCAAATGCTGGTGTTACGACATGAAAAAAACAGGTTGTGTACTTGAAGCCAGAGGTGACTGTACTTTAAATAAGTCTTTGCACAGTCAGCCCTCTTTCCTTTTTTCAAACCTAAGAATTATATGAAGACTGAAATGCACCTTTGTTGTTTTGACAGAGTAAGGCTACAGACGTCTGTCATGCAAGACGGCAAAATTTAATCTAATGGCACAGCTGCAAATTATGTCAAATTAGGCCACTGAGACCAAAGAAACCCTCTCGCTCTAATTATATATAAGATGTGTGTCAGATTTGGAATTTCATCACCTACAGCTTTAGAAATACTGCGAGGCTAACAGACTACAGAAATATAGGAAACCTGGAACAGGTCATTCATTCATTTTCTAAGCTGCTTAATCCTCATATGGTCGTGTGGAGGCTGGCGCCCTTCTCAGCCGACTCTGGGCGAGGGCAGGGTACACCCCATCGCAGGGCCAAAACACACACAACCATTCACACTCATACCTAGGGGAAATTTGGAACAGTCAATCGGCCTACTGTGCATTTTTTTGGACTGTTGGAGGAAACTGAACTACCCAGAGGAAACCCACGCAAGCATGGGGAGAACATGCAAACTCCACACAGAAACACCCAAGCTGGGAATCGAACCCGGACCTTCTTGCCGTGAGGCGGTTGTGCCAACCATTACTGTGCCGGTACAGGTACATACAAATTGCTATTGCATGTGCATGGATGCTATGATTTAGTGATGGGGCACTCAAGACTTCTGTTTCAGTATTCAAAGTATATCTAATGTAACAAAACAGTGATTTGAGGTATGGTGCGCACCCTCAGGTCATACTAATGTGCACATGAAGTGCTTCAGTGGTAACCAGGAGCCTGTGTTTTGATTTGACTGATTTTCTTGCCTGTACACTGCCGGATTTTTTTCAAATACAACCAGACTGTGCTCACGAGGCTAGAGGTTTCAGAAGAGACCTAAATATCCAACCGGATATTCATGTAATACTATAGTAAGTACATGAAGCCAATGCTCTATGTTGTGAGCGTATAGTGTTTCCACCAGTCCACTCAGTCAGAAGTGAAACATACAATTCAAAATGAGTCTTTTATGCTTCTACCATTTGGAGACCTTGTTAAACACAATAACATTATATCTATCGTCATCACATGCCATGATTCCATTCTTCAACCGGTTATCAGTACAAATGATAGGGAAAGGACGAAATTGTATTACCAGAGGGGTGGCAAAACTTTTGAGAAGTCTTACAACAATTTCTGGTACTATCATGTCAAGTGATTCAGTGTTTCACCAATCAGTACTATAATTCATTTAAAAACAATAAACAAATAAATAAATAAAAACATGTGATGGAAACAAGGTGTTAAGGTATCATTGGAAAAGTGTGGAGTCGACGTCGAGGTGAACCATGAGTGAGGTCCTTTCTCGAAGGAGACATACAGATATATTCACACACACTACTGTACTGGATGCCCATAATACTAAAGGATAAACCCATGTTGATTTGAAGGCCACTTTTAGGACTACTGAATCTATTAAGAACTAATATGCTGAAACAACAACAGTAGTTCCCAAATACTGACACCTTCAGCCAACGTATCAGCTCCCAACATGTCCTGCACAGCTGGTAATGCTAACACCCAATACTTAACTCCCGAGTTCTGCTGTGTTAGGAAGCTGCACTGTAACAGGAATGTCGACAGGCTGGTGGCATTCAAGGATTCTGAATACTTTTCACATCACGATATAAAGTAAATATTTGGCGTGGCGAGGAAACCTGAATGCAACTCTCTCTAGAAGAATCTGTTTGAATCAAAGCTAGCACTAAGCAACATAGCTTTGAAAAAAAAACAACAAAAAGGATCATAACTACCCTATAAAAAGCAAAGGTGGCTGGGCTTTTAAACTATTGATTACTGCAACGGACACGTGATGGTCATTACACGTGTCCCAGGATGCCCTTTGGCGTTCCATCGATGAAATAATGTCCGTATGCACTAAATGGAATGTTCCCTGGTAACCCTGTTCACCAACCCCCATCAATCTATTGACCTCCGCATTCATCTCCCACCATCGGATCCCAGTAGCAGACATGAGTCTAGTCGAGCAAGATTCAGAAATTTTAAGCCAATTCGCCAAAAAATAAATAAATAAATTAGTCAAAATATTTCTATATTTCAATGTTGCTGCATTTTCCCCAAAAAGGGCAGGTCATGAAAACAGGAAGAAAGTGAATTATCATTTTGATTTTCTTTTACATTTCAGACTTTGTAAGTTTCCATTAGACGTAACTGAAACATAAAGTGACTAAATAAAATTGATGGATAAAAACCAAACACAAACATCAAACCAGAACACGGTTAAAAACAGTAAAGACGTCAGATACCAAACAATTTCTTTTAAAATTTTTAATTGAAAAATACTTCAGAATTCATCTTTTGACTGTGTAATACAACACACTTCTTAAGTTTTGTAATACAGTGTTAAACTCTACTGGTTTTGGTAAGGAAAAGTGCTAAGTGGTGGACCGAGGCTGCAGGCTCCAAAATGCTAAGCACCGTCCTCCACACATCATCTTCTTCACTGTCTTGATAAGCCTGGATAGTCCACGACTTAATGTACCAAACATCATCTCTGTACGCAGGCCAGAAAGGGTTAACCTTTAGCCTCGCACAGGTCAGAACCAAACCCAAATGGAGTTTGCTCATAAAGCATTTAGGCATTATTATTGTGATACACACAGTAATGCGTCGAGCCGGTCGTCAGTGAAATCAAGCATTCCATGAATCAAAAACGGTAGTGTTCGTAATTCTTCACAGTGCTAAAGTAGAGAGCTCCTTCAGTATGACGACGAGGCTACTTGCACAGTAAATTAACAGCAGCAGAAAAGGGAGCCAGCCCCTTTTTTATTCTAATATGTCAACTTTCAAGATTCTTTTTTCCCTCTGTAAGTTCACTGAGGTTCGAAACCACCCAGCAAGCCATACAGTGTCCACAATGTTCAACAGAAATCCAACTGAAAGCAAACAATTCGGCCCAAATCACTCCACAATCCAGGTGTTGTGTCTTCGCTTCGGTACATGACGATGGGCCCTTGGCTTGTGGCAAGGCATGAACGAGAGAGAAAAGATCATTGAAGCGAACAGGGGTTACCGCTTCTTTTTCTGCTTCAGAGCTTTCCGTCGCTTCACGATCATCTCGTACAGTTTGTCCATACCTTCATGAAGCCCTTCACCGATGATGGCACAAGCGGGCTGAACGTGGTACGCGGTGGATGGCGTCAATTCGTTAAGCGCCAGCTGTTTCTCAATATCATCCACGGGAAGAGACCTGGGCAGGTCCTGCTTGTTGGCAATGACCAGCAGTGGCGTTCCTTGGTTCTCCGCAAATTTGGTAACCTTGTGCAGCTCGGTCTTGGCCTCCTCAAGGCGGTCTACATCCACCGAGTCCACCACGTAGATGATCCCATCTGTGCACCGGCTGTACGATTTCCAGAGTGGACGCAGCTTCTCTTGGCCTCCGACGTCCCAGAAGTGGCAGCTGATGCCCTTCGCTGCACCGTTGCTCAGCTTGATCTTCTCGGTGTTGAAACCGATGGTGGGCACCGTGTTCACAAACTCGTTGAACTTGAGCCTGTAGAGGACGGTCGTCTTGCCAGCCGAGTCCAGCCCCAGCATGACGATGTGAAGGGACTGAAAGGCAGATATGTTGGAAAAGCTGTTCCCCATGTCTTTGCACTGCGCTGTGGTAGAACCTGACAGGGATGATTCAGGAGTAGCCGTTCGGTTGCAGTAGTCTCAACAGCTCTGGGCTTTGGATGAAGCGGTCATGAGCTGAAGCTCAAGGCTGAGGTGAAGGAAATGTTCTGGAAAAGTCCTTAGTCCTTGGCTGCGCACCTTCCCAGTGCCAGTAATGAAAGCGTTTCAGTCACATTTGCATTCTCCTCAGGTTAATAACACGCCATCTTCCCTTCCCCAGTCCGACCGGTTTCTGCTCCCAAATCAGTCCACACTGCATATAAACTCGCTCTTTTTCTTCAGCATCATGTCTTTTTAAAATGAAAAAGTACCGTAAATCCTTTACAAGGGGAAAATATCCCTGCAAAGCACAAGGTAAATCAGTAGTCGAAGCACACAGCACTCCGTCCAGCTCGAAAAACGAATACTGAGAGGAACTGCAGAGCACAGAGAAGGGATCCCTGAGACTCCGCCCTCATGCGCCGCCAAACAGGCACGCGCGCGTGATTGACACCCCGGTCTCGTCTCATGATTGGTGAAAGCTACTCTCCCCCTTTCGACCCGCCCTCCCCCACCCGCCCACTGCCGTCGCCTAGCTGCACCATTTCCTCTCAGTGAAACACAGCAGCACATAGCAAACAAACCGACAGAGACAGGCGTTCACAATGGATGAGTCAGGAGCTTTTTCTTCCCGTTTAAAATCAACAATGTCTTATAAATGTTTATCTAGTGATAGTGTGTATCATATTTACACCCTGGACCTTTTTTTTGTAATATTAACTGTTTGTGGTCTGTCACTGGGTCCCAAATCAAAATATACTGTCTTTCCATCAGTGTTAAAGAGCAGAGTGGAGGGAAAACTACCACACAAAACTAATTTTACACTCTTTATGTGTAAAAATAAAACACATTTTAATAAAGTTATCAGAATAGTAGGAGGTATAATTGTACAAGCCTGCAGTGCCACCTGCTGTTTACTGGAGATACAGAACAGGATTCCTCGTTCTCACTTATCTGGAGCCTGTTTCATCCCACACTGGGGAAAGGAAGAGTACAACCTGAACAGCTCGCCAGGTCATCACAGGGCAACACACACACACACACACACACACACACACACACACACACACACACAAACACACACACCCACACACACACACACACA
>JAQMYF010000012.1:54963859-54980633 GCA_030014195.1 Neosilurus mollespiculum | reverse complement strand
ACATAAACCTAACCACTACTTACTGTCACCTTACCCCAACCTTACCCTAATCTTAAAACATCTTCACCTTAAAATTTTATGATTACGTCGTGGGGACTCGCGATTTGTCCCCACAAGGAACGGCCAATTAACCTAATGTGCATGTCTTTGGACTGCTTGAGGAAATTGAAGCATGCGTGGTGCAGAAGAAAACACCCTCGCCAAGTCCAGGAGTTGAACCCAGGACCTTCTTGCTGTGAGACAGACGAGCTAACCACTACACCACCATACTGCCCCCTATGATTCTACAAGTGTAACTAAAAATAACAATAATCAATAATAATGATAACCTGTGTTAAATCTAGCAAAGTAGTTCAGAATTCTCTCTCTTGCTCTTCTTTCTTTGCTGGTCATTTGTATTGACCTATGTGCTACTGTAGTTAAAAATGCTATGTCGACCACATCTTGTAACTCTGTCTCAACCTTAATCCTAATATTGTCTATGATATATTCATAAAAATGTGGACATCGGGTGTTTTAAAAGCCCCCCACACACATAGTCCTCGAGGTCTGTGATGTCCAATTTCCCATTTCCATGTGGAATGTTTGGTATGAAGAGGAAACCGGGGGTAGGTTTATATCTGATAACCTCCAGGATCTGCTCTACACCAGACCAAGAGGTCTTGAATTCTTGCCTTCTAGTTTTTTCCCCCCACTGAGTAATGGAGGTACTGGAGAGAACTGGAGGTATTCCTCATGTTTTTTAAGCATGTTGAACAGTTTGAAGGCATCAGTGTTTGGCTACACAAATCCACCAGTGATAAGATGCATTGCTTAGTGTTTACACAGCTGGATCATTTACTGTATGTCTACTTTCAAACTGTTGGAAGATTTAGCTTCAGATTAGAAACATTACCTGCATGTAAAACTGCCATCTCTTTTCTTGATAAAGAGAAAGTTTGAGAAAAACAAAATAAAATACAACAAAAAAACAAAAACAAATACAGCTTTCTGTAGACCGCTGACAAATTCACCAGATTTGACTGGGTGAACAATTCTCTAGTGAAAGAAATCAGTTGCCCAGTTTTAAATTACCACCCAGCATGTTTATCCAATGGACTCATAAACACTGGGTGTTGATTTAACACTAGGGATTTTACTGTATAAGTGCTGAACATTTCAAACCAGCATGTACTTATCAAAGCGAAGTATGTACAAAATCTTGCCTGGATCCAGCAAAAATCGCACCCTCTGCACATGCATAGTCCCCATGTAACTCCACCCACCTACCCGAGGTTTGGGTATAGATTTAGGTTAGGCCCCATCCACATATGTGCATTTTTCTTATATTAAAACACTCATTTACTTAATAAAAAATATTGTCAATGTGGACTCATTAAAGCACCCAAGTCTTAAAAATACATTTGAGATATACAATCAATTTATCAATTAAGGCAACTTATTTTTTTTTTATAATTTCATGACCAATTCCTTTAAATTTACCCTAATCATACTCCTGCATACCATTCATTCATTTGCTGAATCACTTAATTCAATTAGGGTAAAATGGAGGCTGGAGACGATCTCAGCCGAGTCTGGGTGTACACCCCGAATAGCTCAATCCACTGCAGGGCAACAAACACACAACCATTCACACTTACACCAGGAGCAATTTAGAATACCCAGAAAGCTTAATGTACATGTCTTTGGACTGTAGGAGGAAACCGGAGTAACCAGAGGAAACCCATGCAAGCACAGGGAGAACATGCAAACACCACACAAAAACACCTTTGCCAAGCATGGCACTTCAACCCAGGACCTTCTTTGTGTGAGACGGACATGCTACCCGCTACACCACCATGCCACTCCCTCTAATATACCACCAAATCAAAATAGGCAAATGTTAAGGTAGTGGTCAGTTAAAAGAAGAGGTACATTTGCTAACTAAACAGAAGCAGAGACACCGCAATCACAAATGCATGTTGTCCTTCAGGATTTTTTTCCTTCCAGACATCCCTTTCCATTATCTCAGCTAATATTTTGTTTTAACTATGTTGCTACAACGTTGCACAAAAGTTTTGTAAACACAAAAAATTCATAGACTGTGAAAAACATTGTTAAAATATTACAGGCAACATTTTCAGTAAATATCGCAAGATGTTACACTAATATTAACTAAATATATAATATTTATAATATTATAATATAGATGTGCACAGTTATTGCCTATACATGGATCTCTCCTGGGCAGTGGTGGCCCGTGCTGGATTACTGATCCCAAGGTCGGTGGTTCAAGCACCACTATCACCAGGTTGTCACTGCTGCCCCCAGTGCAGCTAACTGGGTTATCAAAGTATGGCCATGTCTCTCACTGTCTGTGGTGAGAGGCATGTAAAAGAACCATTGCTGATTTTCGTCAAGAGTAGGCTGCATAGCCGTCAGCTGTTTCTGTCCTACGATGTCAAGACAAGCTGTCCAGGGTGTACTCTGCCCTTGTCCAGAGTTTGCTGAGATGGGCACCATCCTCCCAGTGACCCTAATTAGGATTAAGCAGTTCAGAAAATGAATGAATGAATGAATGAATGAATGAATGAATGGATCTCTCCTGGGGGCCTGGATGTGTGTCATCGCAATAATGTTTCACAATATTGTGTATGAGCTGGGATGTAATAAGTCAGTAATAAGCATGGTTACCAACATTAATACGATTAATTTAATTTGAATAAATTTCATATATTTTTTATTATGTTCGGCATCCTGTCTCCCAACTTTCAAGTCAAAATTCATTATGCCTTTCACTAGCTGATTTCTGTGTTCATTTGTATCACCTGTCTTGCTAGTTTAATTATCTGTGTAATCAGTTTATTTTCCGTGTTGCTCTTGGTGTTCGTTGTTGTCTTAATAAACAAAAGTCTGCCTACCCAAGTTAGATTGTGTGTTTTTGATTATTATGTGTGAGTGTGCGAGCTTAATATAACAGCTAATCAGCATCAAGTGGTAGACAGGGTACAGACTCAGGACAACCATCATAGTCATGTTCCATGCCTATGGGGCTCCACTCAGGACCTCCGTTAAAACTGATTATTAAGGCTATATGGTTTAACTCATCATATGTAACTGCTGATCTGATACATACTGTGCATAGATCTATGCAATGCCTATTTTCATGTTTACTTCTCCTTAGAAATACTGAAATACTTATAAAAGAACACTTGCCAAGGTCAGGTATTCCATTTAATGTGCACAGTCCAGACAGATACTTGCCTGCATGTTTCCCCACCAAGAAGCCATTTCAAAGATATCCACCCTTCACCCTCCCTACACTCTGAGGTGCTCAATCTCACACTGAACTCAGAAGAGAGCTCATTAACACCAAAACAGGCCATGCAATTCATCAAAATCAGGCTAGTTTCACTTTGAATGCTAGTCACTCTCTTACCAGAGACATAATGCTTACCAATTATGTTCAGCCATGAAGGTATTTGTGGTACTGACTCCTGTTAAGGATGCTGAAATTAGTACAGCAGTCCACCTGGGCTTTATGAAATAACTTTCAAGCTTTTCAGAAGTGTTGAGGAAGCTGTAGAATTGAGGAGAAACCATAGACACTTCCATAACTGGTTTGAGAACAGTGTGGTGCCACAGGTTGACAGGAAAAAGTGACCTCTCCCCATAGGAGTCCAGCACATACTAGCTGTGCATATACCCAAAAGTGGCTCTGGGAAAAGTCTGGCAAGGTGCAGGCAACACATTGCCAATAATCAAGTGGTACAGGATGCAGTGCCCCACAACAGGCCTTACGATATATCACACGTCATTCTTGATGACTGTTTGCATGTGTACAGAATGCATCATTAAAACCAAAGCCCTTTGACTGTCGCCTCTTGACGGCTGATAAGACACTGATTTTCAGGACTACCTTCACTAGTGGTCAGAAAACTCCCATACGCCTGGAAAAAGTGGCTGTATTTAAATCTTGTGTACTATAAATACAAAATGAATGACCTGGATTAATTCAACCATTTATTATTAGGAAATAAACAGAAAGTTGGAATTAACATGAAGTTAAAGCCATGGTTTTGTGTGTCTCTTGGCCCAAATAGAAAAGCATGTGTTTGAACAAGGGGTGTCTCCTGCTGTGCTCACGGACCTCATGTTTAGATGCAAACAATAAAAAAGGAAACATCTGTCGAGCCATGGTGACACACCCTGGATATCTTTCATCTTCCACCAATACAGAAACAGAATGCTAATCAGTAGTTGGCCACGGCTGGTAATTCATTCAAAGATTCACATTTTGTGCAGAAATTAACAGCATTTAATTTATAAAATCCCCGTATGGATGTTGGCTGATGAATTAAAAACGAACCTTGATGGCAAAAACTAACCTTATCTGATCTTGGAGAAATATGTACATATGTCACATATTTTTTTTAAAGCAGGAAAATGACATGTGCTTATCTTGCCTGTTATTTAATGGTTATATAGCATTTTGATTGAATTTTGTTTGTGAATGTTCAAATCAAATGTTATATTTAATAATACACTTTAATAATACACATAAATTATTGTTTCAGATTACTATTTAGTATTAGTATATACTACACAGGAATTGGTTTGCTCAGTGGGGGTTAAAATACATTAGTATTAGCTGACAAAATCAGCGCAATCTGATTGGTTTACAACCTGGGGATTGAAAAACATTATCCTGAGTGCATAATGCTTGAAACAAAATGACACACACTCATGGTCTCTCACGGTGCAGTCATCATGTTTAATAAAATACACTTTTTGTCAGATTCAGAGAATAACTCCTCACGGTTTGTGAGCTGTCCATCCTGTGTGTGCTGAAAAAAGGATCTGGTGTTTGGACACAGCTCTGGCTCGGTAGATGTCCTTCTTTGTAGACACAAACAAAGTGGCTCAGTGTGAGCCACACAATACTATTCCAGAAGTAGGGGCAGTTTGTGCTTGTGCACAGCAGAAACAACATGTTGCTGATTGACTCCTTAAATTTGAGGGGCAGAAGTTATGAAGGAATGGTAAAGGGAAGTTTGCATGTCTGGCTGCTGAGCTCAAAATATCAACAGTCTTTCTCCAGAATCGATGACTCCTCCTTAAACCTCTTCAAGAAGTCTCACAACCCAATATATATGAAAATCGATGGTGAAGAGCAATTCTAGTAGTCACAGCTTTTTTAAAAAATGATTTTTTATTGATAAAAGCCATACTTAAAAAAAAAAAATGACACGGAATAAAAAGCTGAACTGAGGATCCATCATGAGAAATTGAGGAACAGACGTGATGCTGCACTGGCTTGTTCATCTAATGTATTGAATGTACTGGAAGGTTTCCTCCCACAGTCCAAAGACATGCACATTAGGCTAATTGGCTGTTCTAACTTGCTCCTAGGTGTGAGTGTAATTGGTGTGTGTGTTTGCCCTGCGATGGTCTGTCGAGGATGTACCCTGTGTAAACCCAGTGTCACCTGAGATAGCCTCCCTGTAACCCTAGAATAAAGCTCTTTGGTAAATGAGTGAGTGATTCATGGGATGGGACAAAAATACTTTTTATTCTGTCCTGAGACTGAGACAGGTTTTTACCCCTGAGCCGTTTATGGGTGGAGGGGTATTGTCGTTGGCCTGGGCAGGCGGGCGGCGTGACAATAATATTGTCTGGGCCATTGCTTGGCTCATGCACAGGCCTGCTTTCTGAACTTTTGCATAGGCACTCCCTGTGACCTAAACCTTTGCGTGGGGTAACTAATTTGCAAATGTGACATTTCACCTTGGCATAGTGACCTTGAACATATAAAGTTTGTCCGGGCCATTGGTCGGGTCATATGCATGATAGCTTTCTGAAATTTTGCATAGGCACTCCCTATGACTCACTAGGATTTTGCAGAATAAATGTTTTTTGATTGTTATAAGATAGGGACAGGAATATTTCAGTGGGAAAAATCCACTCCTGTCTTTTACTGCTCATAACGTACTGAAAAACAGATAAAGGTAAACTGGGATAGCAATTTTCTCAATGCTGTGATTTTTATTTATCTGAAAATCTGTTGTATATTGAATACAAAAATGTATATTAAATACACACACACACACACACACACACACACACACACATATACATTATATATATAAAAGCCCATATCTCACCAACCTATTAACCGATGTAACTAAGCCTTACATTAATCTTACAAGTATGCAGATTGTTTTGTGAAAGCAACAGGAAACTGTAAATTTATTTATACTTTTTACAGCTAACAAAAGATGAACATATTCACTCTACACTGGAAAAAAGTCTTGTCGCAATCATGGAACATCAAATTCTGGATCAAAGTAATTAGTGAACTTAGTAAAATATCATTCATCATCATCATTTTCTAAACCGCTTAATTCTAATTAGGGTAGCGGGGAGTCTGGTGCCCATCTCAGCTGACTCTAGGCGAGGGCAGAGTACACCCTGGACAGCTCATTGACCTTGAGTGATGCTTTAAATTTTTCAATATAATGTTATATTTGCTACAATATTATATAATTAGTTATAAACAAGGCCATTTTTATTATTTCTCTGTAATAAATATAGTCCTGAAAGTGAAATTAAGTCTATGTGACAAGACTTTTGTCCAGGCAAAAACAGGAATGCTTATATTCTATAATATAGCTTTAAAGATAAGAAGAAATTCCTGTCCAATATTGCTGCTAGCACATATTATTCAGTACCACCAGAGGGTTATAGTTCATAAGTCATAGTTGATGAAAATCGGTTAATAGGTTGGTGAGATATGGGATTTTATACATGAATGACCACATGTGCGACAGGACTTTTGTCAATGACTGAACACACACACACACACACACACACACACACACACACACACACACACACACACACAATCAGTCCATCGGTTCTCAAAAGTCCATACTCCCAGCATGCACCTCTACAGGCTAAGACCAAAATAAGAACCTTCAAAATTTAGGTGTTTAATGGTTAATATAGCAAAAGATGACATCTTTACACTACATGAAGTGTGATTGTGTACACTCCTGTACAGTTCTTTGAGTCATCTAAAGGAACTCGGTGTGTTTTGAAAACGTTCTGACAAACCTCTGTATTTATTGTGGTGCGAATCAACATTAAGTCAGTGACAGGTTTGGCGCGGACAACCATCAAATTCATGCTCCATGCCTGTGGGACTCAGGAGCTTCACTGTAAATTGTCTAATTTTCAAAGCTACGCTTTCAAAGTGATAATTCCAAGAGAGTTTACAGTCTACCTTAACCTCAAAATATTTTATGGATTCTTTGCCGTCTACAGAAGTATATCTATTGGATTCGTTATATACTTATTTTAGGTTTTCTGGCGAGGTCAAAGGATAATGAAATTTGGTTTCTTTGTGTTGAGAGTTAATTTGTCTTACACCAACCACATACAGACATTGTGCATCTCAGCATTCATAGCTTGTTCAACAATTTTTCGAATTTTATCAGTGAAAAGGATTTTTGCATCATCAGCAAACACATCAAAATTAAGTTTACTGAAGCTCCAGCTGATGTACTTAATATATAAAAAGAACAGAAGCGGAACATTCTAAAACCTACACAGCGCCTTTAAAATTTACGGTAAAAATAAAATGAAATACTGTGCAGGACCTTTTAACTAAAATCATTTCAAATCATACCTTGGCTTAAAAAAAAAATGTTAGTACATACCATAAAGAGCTCCTTCTGGAAAGACTTCCTTTGTTTTACTTCTGATGTGTTGCAGTCTTCTTTAAGCTTCTCGAGTACACAGGCCACCTTTTCTGGCTCATTGTTTGGGTCTGTACGGCAAAAGTGTGCCAGTGGAAGGTTTACATAGCCCAAGGCATCAGCGAATGCTCGCCAGCTATGTATGTTTTCCATTAGTATAGTCCTCAATGAGGAATACATGTAAGTGAGACATTTGCAGGGGATGAGAATTTGGTCCAAAAGAACAGCAGAAGTTAGCTCAGGCCCCTTGAAATTAACTGGTTTGACTTTTCCCATTATCAGAATGTTCTTGGCATGTACCAATCCAATTTTGCCATGATAGTATCCAACATACCACTCCTTGGTCCAAAGATGCCCTTTAAGCTTGATTTTTTCTTCACTCAAAACTGCTATCACATCTCCTTTCAGATACTCCAGCAAATACTGGCTCTTCGTCTGTCTAAGGACAGTTTTTAAAAGCTTGGCAAACTTGATATTTTTCACTGGTCTCTCCTGAAACACAGGATATTTTGTGACTCCTATGAGAGGTGAAAGAACAGTTTTGTGCATTTCCTTTTTCTTCAAAAAGCGCCTCTGCACACAGCTTGTTGCAACCTTTGGTGGTGGAGGTGGGGTCTGAACACAGAACTGTGCAAGGATACCGTCCTGGTCATCTCTAACCTGAACACGCAAAGTAAAGTCTGAGATATTCTCTGGATCTCGAGCAGATATCAAGTAGATGAGGCGTGACACTTTGCCAAGTTTCACCTGAAAACTCCTCATCACCCTGGTCTGCTCACTGATTTTCACTTCGAAATTCGAGATGTTGGAGTACGCACCAACCTTAAGATCTTGAGGCTTTGACAGTACAAACTGGTGCTTTCCCCAGAGCTGGAGGGATAGTGGTGGAATACAGCGTGATTGCATTTTAGGCTCGCTTACTAATAATGTTTTAGGGGGACAGTCATGGCCAAACATTGCAACAACTGTCTTAAAGGAAGGATGGATATGCTTGGGACCATAGACACCAAGAGTAACTTTCTTTACAACATGTTCCCAGACTGTGCTGTATGGGGCTACAACCTGGGCTTGAGCAACAACCGATACATACATACATGGCTCTAAATTGTCCAAGGTTACCTGGACTGTATCTCCATACATATAAACATGAGGAATTGGAACGTAGGGTCCTTCCTTGCAGTCACTGCGAACACAGACCACTTCTGCCACATGTCGACTCTCCATCTTGACTACAACAGAGACTTTCATCTCTAATGTCACAGTGGTTTTCGTTTCCATATTACTCAGTTTAATCTCCACCACTGGGCTCACGGTAGTGCATTTGTCATTGTTAAGCTCCAATGGTGGGTCCAGCAAGGCCTTTAAAGATATCTGCTGAGTGTCATCTGGTGCAACATGGCCCTCAGGTACAAGGATGCTGATACTCGTGTCAGGTAACTGAACAGCACCACCTGAGCTGTCCAGTCTGCACACAATATTGGTCTCTACAGGCTGTGTTTGACCCCACCCAGGATTTAGCCCAATGGAATCAAGGTCATGGCAGGACCTTGTAAATTTGCGGTGGTTTAACCAGGCATTTTTGAAGTCTTCTCTACTCTGAAACTGCTCAGGTGAGGGTGCTTTTAAGCTACCGAATGATCCGAAGAATTCTGGAGGTGCATCTGCTGATGCTTGTAAGATGGACAATTCAGACAAACTGTAACAACGCTTGCTCCTATAAAATGGATTGTTCCTTCTAAGGACTGGACCTTTCTCGGTGCCAGGGTTCACGTTACATGTATCCAAAATATTACTTCCAAACTTGTTAATGTTAATGCCGCTGCTGTTTTTTGAGTCTGGTGAGGAGGATGCATTGAAACCAAGTTGGTCTGTTGAAGTCTGGATACTATTTTGATCATTTAGCAAGGAACCCTCAAGGAATGGGTTAAGAGACATTCGCTTAGAGAAAAAAGGATTTCCATTTTTGGGAACTGAAGGTTTTATGTGCTCTGACCACGCTTCACGGTGCTCATGGACGTTGGACGCATCATTAGAAATGTCACCTAGACTGTCAATCATGCCGCTGTCACAAGATAAAGATTCTCGATGGGCAGGCTTGACATAAGCTGCTGGGATGTATCCCATCTCTGTGTTGTTATGGGCATACCACCACTCTCCACCAGATGTGTCAAGAACATAAAGATGGTCTCCTTTACAAAACTTTAGGGTGGTAAAGTTTGATGGACAGTAATCTTTAATGGCAATGACCTCTCTAGCAGATTCAATTGAGGCAGTAGCTTCCAGACGTAAAGTGCTAGGACTGGGCACTGAAAGAAAAAGAATGATTTAAGTCAATACAAAAAATATACATAATACTGACAAGTTCTAGTCACTCTTTGAAGGGTAAAAAAAACATGAGAGAAACCTTTAACATCAGAGAGTGAGGCTTCGGACACTCCAGAACTTATTTCAATGAGTGTTCCTTCAGACTTGCAGCGAGGCATTGCATTGTTGTAATTTGTTGTTCGAATCCGATGGGCAGCCATGCTTAGTTTTCCTGCTGCATATTACGTTTTGCTGTCAACAAACTTGTCTCATCTTCAATTCCAATTCGGAACCCCAACTTTTATTCAATCTACCTGGGAAACAAAAAGGCACATATATTTATTGTCTATAGTGTCTCACCAGGAACTTTAAGGAAAGGAAATTTAAGTGTCAAAATTAATGTCTGTTCTACCTTCTAGATTTAACCCAGTTTGGATATAATTCCATTTAATTAACTCATCAAAAAATAAAAAGCTCAATAAATGTACTCAATAATACGTGTACATCAGTTACACCTGATTGAATTACATTAACACAATATTTTTGCACATCCTCCATGAATGATGCAGGTCACAGAAAATGATCATGTATTAATATGTCCTGGAAAAAATCGTACTCCATGCATTCTTCTAAGCTGAGGTTTGAACCTCAGGTCACTGCTGCAGGAATTGGGGGGCCCCCGGACAGCAGTTGGGGTTAGGTACTTAAGGGCACTTCAGCCATGAAGATGGAGGAAGGGAAGGTGCAGCTCTCTCTCGCACCACCACACATTTTTCCTGCTAATTCCAGAATCAAACCAGCGACCTTTCCCAAAGCCGCCTCTCTAACTATTAGGCTACGGCTGCCCCCTGATTCCATAATGGAACTGCAACTCTAATTCTAAAGCTGTGACCCATGCACAAACTGATGAGCGACAAGTGACCATGAAGTCAATGAAAGTCAGTGAAATGGTCAATGAGAGGCAAAGAGAGGCAACTTTCACACGACGCGAATCAATTGATAACCAATCAGAGCTGATTCCCCAAAATATTTTCTGTAGGGAAACAACAAACACAGTGTTCAGCCCTCATCAATATTGAACAGCAACTCAATACTGCCGGGTGCTTTACAACTGAACATAGAAATTGTACAAGGATAATAATCACACGCGATGCGTAAGACACGCGATACTTGGGTCCATGTTTCCTATAAGTGTATATTTATACACATTTTACTTTCCCCGGCACATTATGCACAAGAGTCTCCATTCTATACTTGTCACATAATAATAATATTGATAAAAGAAGTTATTTACACTTCTTGTAGGAAAACATGTAAAAGGGTTACCTAGGCAACCAGAGCTGGCCATGAGGAAGATGCACGTGTATCACAAGGCAAAACGCTTGTCGGTGAAATTGCTTGTCACTCATCCTTCGTGAATTTTATTTGTTGAAATATATTTATATAAAGTTTTATATACAAAATGAAATCACATTTTGTCAAGAAACCCTTTTTTTTAATATTTTACCTAAACTATACATAATATATTTGACTTGACCACATCTTGCAGTTTTTTCAGATTGCACTCTGATGTAGGGTTCATAAAATATTACATAACCATAGATTTTTTTTTTTCACCATTGTTGGGCTAATTTTACTATTGTGTGTTTAATTAATCATCGAACCAATTTTGTGCATAAATCTGTTGAATTGCACATGATATATGTGAAGTACTGGCACCAGTGTAGGTTGCTGTTATGATTAAAATATGTTGTCAGGCTTCTAAAAGAAATAAATAATTCTTCAAAAAGTGCTTCTTAATAGCGTATGCTATTGTCACCAAAACCAATGACCAACCCCTGCCACACACTGCTCTTCCAAGTGAGCAGCGCGTGGCAGGGGTTGGTCATTGGTTATGGTGACCATCTTTATGTTCTTGACACATCTGTTGGAGAGTGCACACTTCAGTGACTACAACCAGTGTGAGCAACTGCACATGCCTGTTTTAAACTACTGGTGCAAACAATGCAGGAAGTATTCAATAAAAAAAGATTCAAAACAAGGTTGTTGGTTACAAATCAACACTCCGACCAACACTGTGAACTGTCACAACTGGAGACAACAGGTTTTTCAGGTACAGTCAAAGTCATTACTATTGTACAAGACTGCTGTTAGCTCCATAACCAAAATGTGTGATGTTCTGTCATGACATGTCACAGGGTAAAACCGTAAGGGGAAAAATGCATGCCCTAGTCTAGGCATGTTTCCTTGGCTCACTATTAAAGTTCACATTTGCACTGGAACAAAAGCCTTTTGAATGATCTCTAGCATTAACATGAAGTGACTGCTATGGTCCCTGCTCTGTTGCAGGATTATGACATGCCTACATATAAATTATTCAAGATTTAAGTTTTGATATGGATACTTAGGGTGTACTCACACTAGGCACTCCATACCATACCAAGCATGTTGGCACCCAAACGTCCAGTTTGTGTGACTAGTATGAATGTTCATGTACTGTGCCATGGTCTGCTTGAAAGACTTGGGACTCAGGCACAGTTCAGCTGGACTCGGGGATGATTGCCAACCAGGCTCAAGCATGGAACCTGAATGTACAGTTTTTAATTTATGATTGAACACTGGGTTAATAGCAGGTATGTTTCTCAAATTATTGATGAAGGCAAATTGTTATCAGCAAATAAATCAATAAACTCCATCCCCAGTGTCAGCTGCCACCATAACAATGCATGCATTATTCATGCAACACAATTTACTAAAAACTGCTGTGTTGCATAACTGATTAATTTGGATGGCACATGGGAGGGCCGTGTGCATCTATTCCAAAATGATTCAAAATGATTCACAATGTAAAAAGAGCTTGCCACCCAGATAAATATTTTTTTCCAAGATATCTGTGGAGAAAAAAAGATTTATGTTTTTTATTCTATTACTCTATCCAAGAGTGCTGTTCTTTAACACATAAGTACCCTCAGGTTTGGAATATTAACTGATTATTATATAACAGCAAGGTCTGTAATGTATCTTGTACAGACTGAGACCAAGAAAAAGCCAAAGGGCTGGAATTTTTGTGTAGAGACTGAACAAACAAGGTTAATAAGTAGTTCATGTTATGACATTTTAAACGACGTTGATAAATAGTTTATTCAATGGCATTTTAAAATAGTGGCCTTTTTTTAAAATTCACTGCAGGTGTTTAATTTTTTCCTTATATTATGTGCAGTGCATAATCACTGCAGTCTATCAAACATTCCCAATCATCAGGATCACACATTATTTCTCACACTTTTCTGTGCTAAAATAAATCACTCATTTATATTTACTTTTTTCATTAAGGGATTAGTAAATTACCTAGCGATGTCTTTATCTGTGTATGTGAGAAGCCTTTTATAGGTTCATGCTTTAGCAGAGCTTTTCCATTAAGCAGTGAATACTTTGTGTAAGTTCATAAATGTTTTGTCCCTTAGAATATTTCCTGTATGAATTTTCTCTCAAGAAAACACTGAATGCTTCTCTGGAAGCTGCTGTTATGATCAGACACCCGGAGACGAGGCTTTAGTTCGTTAAACATAAAAATGTATTAAATGAACAGACAAACAGGGCTTGGGAAGCCACAAGAATCAAAAAAGGCGGAAAAACAAAACAAGGTACGAGGGGCTAACCAAAACTAATGTGGAAGAGGATCTAGGACCAGAAAACAGGGAAAGTTACGGGAGAAGTTGAATGGAAGTTACGGGAGAAGTTGAACGGAAATGAGGAGACAAGGCTGGAAAAGATCGGAGAGGGAATCTGAATTGCGCAGTGTAAACAGGTAAATGATCTTAAGTCCAGAAATGCTCGAAGGAGAGGCAAAAACAACGTGCAGCTCCAACAAGGTTAGACAAGTGACGGAGTGAAGTGGGAGGTTATATACACAGGATCTAATCAGTGTGGGGAAACGAGGTGCAGGTGATAATCAATAATACTCAGGAGACTGGGAGTGCGATGTGTGAGCGTCTGGGTGAGAGTTTGGAGTGGGCGTGACAGCTGCTGCTGGTGTTTGGTTCGTAGCCACACAAGTCTATTTTTTATTCATTTAGTTTCTGCATTCGGCACTGGTATTGATGATAGAAGGAAATTAGACAAGCCATAACGACACACATATGTAAGGACATGGTCCCAATCCATACTATTGAAAATTCTGGGTTCAGAGAGTTGGCATCGGCTGAGAGAGGCACCAGCCACCCTGTGACTCTAATAAAGGATAATGCAGTTCAGAAAATGAGATGAGTTCCAGTGGATGGAAATATTAATGCTACAGCATACAAAGACTTTTTAGTCAGCTGTTTGATTTCAACTTTGCCCAAAGAACCCCATATGGGTGTGCTACTGTGAGTCATCCTGGCATTTTTGACAATTTCATAATAGTTCTGTTATTTTCGTAATAGCTCTGTAATAATTAGTGCTGTGTCAGATTGGGCAAGACCTTTGTACTCATACTCATACAACAGCTCAGACACTTCAAATGTCATTACACCCCAACTTTCCCAAGTCTGGCTACAGAGTGCCAGGCAGGAGTGGAACCGTGTGATAGATTGTAAACAAAGCAGAATATTTCAATATAAGAATAAAAAAGTTTTAGAACTGACTGAGTTCTAACTGACCGGCAAATATTTTTTTTCTTCTTCTCTAATTTTATAGGAATGACATGTGATGACATGCTAATGCGTATTATAACCGTGCTGAGCTCAAAAGCCTTTGATGACATTGTGGCTAGTGTGCCAAATCTATCTCTTGATAGCTGAAAAACTAAATGTACAGATTAGATAACAAAATGTTCAACCCACACAAATCATAGGACAGGGGAAAGTAATGGAAATGACCATGTGTTATGCTTCTGTCCTCTACACAATACTGCAGCTCAAGTTAGAGGGCTAGCTATGGATAAAATGGGTCTGAGGCCTTACATTCACACCAGTGTGAGATTATTGCAGACTTAATAATCAAAAAGCATGCAGCACAAAACTTGAAATTTCATGGATTAAACCAGGTGTATTGTATGACAGTGTAATAAGACTAAATGTCAATATTTAAATCATGAAAAAAATGTATACCATCTACATTAGCACTGAATTATAAAGTACTAAAAGCTATATATGTAAACAAAATAATTGAGATGTAAGGTAGTGTCCTCTTAAGCCTGATCTCAGATTCAGCACGCTCTTCAGAAGCACATGTGGACAGTTTCCATGGGTACCGCCATGCCGAGGAAAGACATCTCGGTGAGAGGATCTTCAGACAAATACTCGAGTGTAGCAGTGTGAAAGACTCTCCCGAACACACTTTGAATATTTCTTGGCACATCCTGTAACTGTATAGGCGGCTTTCTTAGACACAGAGTAAGCCTCTTGAACTTGGAGAGAGCAAGACATGCACAGATATGTGGAACGTGGCTGAAATGAAAATTCACCAAGTGCTTCAAGGCCACTTGCTGAAACTGAAGAATATTGTTCTATTGTGTTGTAGACTATACTGGATTATTTGTATGTAGATACATGTAGGACAAAAGCACTAAAATGAAAAAAGTAAAAGTATACTAATTGTTTAAAGTCTTGGGAAATATGTTGATCTAATAATATATAACCTTAATCAAAGTGACTCCCGAGGCTAACTAAATAAAATAAAAATGTAAAAAATAGATAGCTATAGATGATATAAGGTCAGGCTCTTTCTCTGGTGTATTAGTACATAATGATGCACAGTAATCAAGCATTCAGCCACATTATAAAGCCTCTGAAGCCTAAACGGTAAATGGAACAGACTATTACATAATAGAGACAATATAACAAAATAATATGCCTGGGCAATAAAATGATAGTGAATGTTGTTGGCACCATGATATTGATATGATAAGTTACTTGCAGTTTGTTCATGCACCTCTAAAATATTAGATTTACTGGATAAAGGGAGATAATTTAAAATGAAAGATATAATTTAAAGGGTAGATATTATGTTTTATCCCAATTTGTTGACCCATAAATTTTGTCACAATGTTGAAGAGCCGTGTGAGACGATGGCAAAGTATCAAATAATGAGGTCGGTGCATGTTTAAGTTTCCCTATGGGCTGTTCCATTTGGCTGTAAATACAAAATTTTCACAGGTTTTTTTTTTTTTTTTTTTAGCGGGTCACACTAGTGCGTCACTGACTTTCAAAACTTTCTCCGGCTGTATCAATGCAGCTCCTATATTCTACCCTTACCACTGGAACTTTACACCAAGTGTCAGAAGAAAAGACAGAAATGAATAGTAGTAATTTAAATAGATTTTATGTCAGCAATTTTTTTCTTTCACAGGTAGAGGAACTCACACCGTTATCAATGATGTCATATCACATGAGTCAAGTACAGGGTTCCCATGGTTACACCTCAACGTATGCTATAGGACCTTTCCTTATCAATGGGGCTCTGCTTGAGAGCGCTGTGCGGGAGCTCCAATAATATATAATAGGTGTGAGAGATGGCGGGAGGCAAGACGCGTGTAGGAAAAATGCAGATTTTTTTAGACGGCGCCCACAGTATTCTAATAGCCAGAATTAATTTGAAAGCTCTGGACAGTAGTTAAAAGTTTCTTCCTCTATACCAGGGGTCACCAACCTTTTTGAAACTGAGAGCTACTTTATGGGTACTGAGTCATACGAAGGGCTACCAGTTTGATAGGTTCTCCTGAAATTACACATTTGCTCAGTTTGCCTTTA
>JAQMYF010000012.1:54944588-54963759 GCA_030014195.1 Neosilurus mollespiculum | reverse complement strand
CATCGCGTGGTCATCGGGGGCCATACCTCTGGATTGGCAAACCGGGGTGGTAGTTCCCCTTTTTAAAAAGGGGGACCAGAGGGTGTGTTTCAACTATCGTGAAATCACACTCCTCAGCTTACCCTGTAAAGTCTATGCAGAAGTACTAGAAAGGAGGATCCGACCAATAGTTGAACCTCGGATTCAGGAGGAACAATATGGTTTTAGTCCTGGCCGCAGCACTCTTGACCAGCTCTATACACTCTACAGGATCCTGGAGGTGGTGTGGGAGTTTGCTCAATCTGTCCACATGCCCACTTGGTCCACATTGGTAACGTCATTTCGAATCCGTTTCCGGTGAGGGTTGGAGTCTGCCAAGGCTGTCATTGTTTCTGTTCATAATTTTTATGGACAGAATTTCTAGATGCAGCTGAGGCATTGACGGGTTCTGGTTTGGTGACCAAAAATCTCATCTCTGCTTTTGCAGAAGATGTTGTCCTTTTGGCTTCATCAAGCCGGGACCTCCAGCTTTCATTGGAGTGATTTGCAGCTGAGTGCAAAGCAGCTGGGATGAGAATCAGCACCTCCAAGTCCGAGGCCATGGTTTTCAGCAAGAAAAGGGTTGAATGCACCCTCCATGTCTGGAACAAAGTCCTGCCCCAAGTGGAGGAGTTTAAGCATCTCGGGGTCTTGGTTACATGTGAGGGAAGAATGGAACGGAAGAGTGACAGGTGGGTTGGTGCAGCCTCTGCTGTAAAGCAGGGCTTGTACCGGTCCATGTAGTGAAGAGGGAGCTGAGTCAAAAGGCAAAGCTCTCAATTTACCAATTGATCTACGTTCCAACCCTCACCGATGGTCACAAGCTTTGGGTAGTGACCGAAAGAGCAAGATTGCGGATACAGGCAGCTGAAACTAGTTTCCTTCGCAGGGAGGCAGGGCTTTTCTTTAGAGATAGTGTGAGAAGCTCAGCCATCCGGGAGGAGCTCGGAGTAGAACTGCTGCTCCTACACATTGAGAGGGGCCAGTTGAGGTGGCTCAGGCATCTTAGGCTGCTGCCCCGCGACCCGACCCCAGATTAAGCGGAAAAAGATAATGATGATGAAAACCAACTACATGTTAGTATTATTGCATTAATTCATTATGAATAGTGAATATGCATTCATTCATCCAATATACTTACAATTATAAATCTATCAGCAAAATAATTTATGCAGTCACAATAACATAAGTTTTTAATACGGTATCATGAATAATTTTGCCTGAAGTCCCATCTCTAACTACTTAAAAAAAAATATGAGGCAATATGTAGAAATAATATAAACCTAGACACATGACCACATCGGGGAATCAATATGGCCCATTTTTGACCACTTGGAGGGAAAGGCTTGTGCTGAAAGTTTTATAAATTATCAACTTATAGTGTTATCCTGGCAAAAATGCTCCTGGGAATAGATAGCAACCTTATAATTATTGTATTATGAGGAGAAAGATCTACGTTTGTCTATATTTAAAAAGAGCTCATATAACGTCACTTAATTTTAGCTCGTTTAGTCCAAAAAGCCATTTTTAGCTTCCAATAGCATAATAAATATGCTTCCCAGAGGCTTTTTGGTGCCAAACATGGAAAATCTGAACATCACTCGGTAAAGCTTTCTGGGTTACTCCGTTATAGAACTATAAGCCCCTGAATCTGTAAACAAGGCTTTTTGTTCAAAAACCATGTGTGGTTTTTATGACCAAATTTCAAAGGCCTATATTCTAAACTATGAGGAATTGAATGCTAATATTTTGCATGGTGGGTGTAGACAGATAAGACTACATTTAAGAATTTTTTTCAGCAAAATCTGAGGGGTCACCTGAGAAGTTTCCTGAAAAGTTTTTGAGTTGACAGAGAATGACGTATAGGTCTGGATCTAAGGGATTAGAATCCAGACCTGGTGTCATAGTCCTAACGTTTCAGGTGGTGAGGGATAATTGGGTCTTTCATATATGTGAAGATACTGAAGTAAATGGACTGGTGTCTGTATTTTTTATTACCGCACCTTTTCTATTGTCCTTTGCGGATTAAGGCATAAAGGCCATCCTTGAATAGGCCTATGTGTGTTCGCGTATGGTTAGCTGCCAAAGCAATCCTAGACACCAGGTTTGAAATTCATCAATGACCATCTTAACCATACTTTCGGCCCATAAGCCTGGGCAAAAGGTTAAAGACAGCACGCTTGCCATAATTCAAGCATTCTTCTTTAGTCCCGCAGAATCAAAGGGGGAGGCAAGATGTCCAGGAAGTCCTAAGGATGTAAAGTTTCTTTCATGGTTTAGTCCGTTAGCCAAACTCCTCCCAGAGTTGCCCACAAGGTAGTGTGGTTGAGTTGGTGTGTGCCAGGGCATGTCCACACACTGGTGACCCTGCACAATGCACCTTACTGGGCCATGAACTGCTCCAGTCAGGATGGCGACAGGCTGTAAGTCCTGCCCAGATACTGTACCTATAGGCATCCTGCTGCCAGGCCAAATTATACCGCCCAGCACTCTGCTTGCCTGCAAGCCAAGTTAGTATGAACTAAATTAACTCTACTCCGTTTTCAGTGGTCACTTGAGTGTACTGTGAGTGTTCAGCTCAGATGTAAGAGTGCAGACAGGTGAGGTCAGATTTCCCATCCTGTTTAAATAGCCAACAGTGGCACACTGCAACATTTTGACTTTGAAAAAGAATAGAAATATCAAAGCAAATACTGTAACACACTACCTGAAGCTGTAGAAAGGACACAAACTGCACGTACAGCCCACAATGGATCTTTCTAATGCTAAACCTGAGTGACATTACAGCCAATCCCACCCAGCATTTCTTCTCATTATTTGATTGGCTGAAGTTTCAGCAAGGTTAGTGAATGGCTTTTGCTGTGAGATCATTCTGAACCCAGTGGGCTTCATTCAACATTAGGGAGCATCTTTTTGTAAATTATTCTTCCAACAATATTGGCTTTTTTCATACAACAATGTGCTGCATTAGGAGAGTATACACACTGGCCCTCTGGTTAATGACACCATTCACAAACCCACAGCCTGAACAGGAGGTGTTGTATAACCAAAGGCACACACCTACACGCTCCACCATTGAACAAATCATTGGCATTATGAAAGGGCACTGAACATGTTTGTATACAGCTGGTTGGAAGCTGATGTACAAACAAAAGAATGTGCCAATAAGACAGCAGTTGCATTTCCAGCATCCCACACCAGTGTTTGGTGATGTTTTTCTTAGCCACTGATTTTAGGTCACTTTATTTTTTAAATATTTCATTAGTGGGCAGCATAATGGTGTAGAACATCCACCACAAAGCAAGAAGGTCCTTTAACAGTTCTGTAAAGAATAGTCAGAATATTTGCACAGTGTAGATATGTATACTTAGTAGAGCAGTATCCCTTCTGTTTCTTTTTTTTTCCTAAATCCCTGCAAAAATGTTTGCCTCACAGCAAGAAGGTCCTGGCTTCAAGTCCCAGGCTTGTGTATTTCTGTGGGGAGTATACATGGTGTGGATTGTTGTGTGTGTTGGCCCTGTGATGGGCTGGTGAACTGTTTAGGGTGTACCTTGCCTTCACCCGGTGTTGGCTGAGATAGGCTCCAGGTTCCCAAATATAATCCCTAACATGAGTAAGTAGTTTGGGAAATGAGTGAGTGAGTGAGTGAGAGTGAACTGTTGCTATTATTGTGTTTACTTGGCTAGATTTGTGTGTGTGTGTGTGTGTGTGTGATCATTTCTGGGTAAAAAGCAAGAAAATGCTAATCAATGTGAAGGTGTCTGTCAGTGTTGTCATGGTGGAATCTTTAAATGTATTTTTCTCTCTTTTTTAACTTTTGAGGGTAAACTGATTAAAAATTGCTAAATTTTGCACACTAAAAGAGTGGAAACAAACAAAAAAAATCATGAACATAGAACAAATAATGAAGCTCACTGATGCAGAATTTTACTCTTTAGCATAAAATGCTACAATCATGCTCTGAATTTCCTGAAAACTGATTTAACTTTGTCCTCAGGCCCTAATTTTGCTTTAATGGAAGCTCTCTCTTGATCTTTAATGAATACACATAGGTAATATGTGCACTCTGGGGACACTCTTAGCAAATAATCATGGATAAACCTTTTTTTGCTAGCACTTCAGTTGGTCTTTGAAGGACTTTCTCAGGGCTCCTCTTTCACGCTTGCCATGGCATAGTTCTCCATAGAACACAGTATTAGGCATCCATGTGTCCACCCTGGCATTGATGACCATCATGTCTGCATTACTGAATGATCCCGTCTCGTCCTCCCTCCAGCAGTCACAGGTGCAGGTTCAGCAGCGCGTCTCCGCACAAACTCCGTCGGTCGTCTCCTCTTTCACCGCTAGAATCACTCGTGAGGCTTAGTTGCTCACACCGCTGTGCAGGCTCTTATCTGTCTTCAGGTCGAAGTCAGCAGACAAAAACGCCTCAAACAGTTCGACAGTTCAACTGAGGAAGTCAAACGTAAAACTGAAAAATTTCTTCTTCACTGGTAATGAACTAGCGGACCTATACTTCAATGTAGCTAAGCATTAGCAATTAGATTTAGCACAAACATAAACAGTTCCGAACTTCGTGCAGAAATTCCTGTCGTCTTTCAACGTGCCACTTGTACTCCTCTCACTGACTGTCGCGTTAACAACCATAAGCCACAAGCTACACACTGGTTTGTACACTTAAAAACTCACGCATTAACACAGAAAATCGCTGTATCACGCTCTAGTAATTTTCCTCTAACCGCTCTCATTCGAGTGTGTCCCGCCCTCACCTGTCCATGCGGAAAAAAAAACTCAGACCCGGTGCTCCTGCAGATCATTAACCCTGTATATGCTGGTTTAGACGGTTTTCAACATACAGTGCATTTTACATCAAACAATAAACAGAATAATTTTTAAACTCCTTTTAACCTTTTTAAACACATTATTTAAATGCTTTTAACACTGAAATATCATTATAAACATAACTTATTACTTCAGCTTTTTAACCGGGTTACACACAGTATATATATTTCTATATTTTCATGAAAATTATTAATTTTGTTGTAATATCTTTGAAAGGCCTGTACTGTATTTTCTATTTCTCATTTTTGTTTGTATCATACAAGTGCATCAACCCAGTAGCTGGTTGCGTGGATCAAAAAAAAATAAAAAATCCTCTGTTGTCCTTGTTGGTTTTGTGTGTAGTTCTCTTACACACGTGTCCCATCCAGACTAGTTTCAAGTTCTGGGCTGAGCTAGAGCTTTTCTATGTGCAGTTTGCATGTTCTCCCCATGCTTGCATGGGTATTCTGGTTTCCTCCCACAGTCCAAAGAAATGCACATTTCTTCATTTTCTCAGCCAGTCAATCCTAATTAGGGTCGCGAGGAGGCTGATGCCCATCTCAGCCGGCGCTGGGCGATAGCCAACACACATACACTCACTCTCACACCTAGGGGTGATTTGGATGTCTTTGCACTGTGGAAGGAAACCAGAGTACTCAGAGGAAACCCAAACAAGCACAGGGAAAACATGCCAATTCCACACAAAAATGTCCCATCCCGGGAATTGAGCCCAGGCCTTCTTGCTGTGAGGCGGACGTGTTAACCACTGAGCCACTGTGCTGCCCAATATGGATTCATTTATTTTCTGAACCGCTTATTGCTAATTAGGGTTGCGGGGCCCAATATGCATGATAATTATAATGATAATAATAATAATAATAATAATAATAATAATAATAGTAGGGTGCTGGATTACTGATGCCAAGTTTGGGGGTTCAAGCCCCACTATCACCGGGATGTCACTGCTGTCCCGCCAGTGCAGCTAACTGGGTTATCAAAGGCCAGCCAGGTCTCTCACTGTCTGTGGTGAGGGGCATGTAAAATAACCATTGCTGATCTTCCTGGCCTTGGTCCAGCACCACTTGCTGTATATAGTGTCCAGGTCAGGAAGCTCGATATGGATGGTACACTCTGCTGATTGCACCATCCTATGGAGAGTTTGCCAGTCCTGTTTGGTGCTGTTCCCAAACCAGGCTGTGATGCTTCCCGTCAGGATGCTCTCAATGGTGCATGTGTAGAAAGTCCTTAGCACCCCTGAGGGCAGTTTAAAGTCTTTCAGGTGTCTGAGATGAATGAGACGCTGTCGGGCATTCTTCACCAGGGTGTTAACATGACAGGACCATGTCAGGTTGTGCGTGATGTAAACACCGAGGTACTGTCCACTCTCTCCACTGGGGTTCTATTGATGATCAGGGGCTGGTAATTCCTTTCTTGCTTTGTGCTGAAGTCCACTATCAGCTCCTTAGTCTTGCTGAAGTTCAGGAGGATGTTGTTGTCCTGGCACCATAATTCCAGGTTTCTAACCTCCCCTAGGTAGGCTGTCTCGTCATTGTTAGAGATCAGGCCGCAAACTTGATGATGTTGGGAGCTGGAAGTGGCCACACAGTCGTAGGTGTATAACGAATACAGCAGGGGGCCCAGAACACAGCCCTGGGGGGCTCCAGTGCTGAGGGTGAGTGAGAGTGAGACATGGTTGCCCAACCGTACTGCCTGTGGTCTGTCTGTCAGGAAGTTGGAGGTCCAGCGACAAAGGAATGGGCTGAGGCCCAGTATCTCCAACTTAGTGGTGAGTATGGAGGGGATTATGGTGTTAAACGCTGAACAGTAGTCAACAAACAATATGTTCACATAATTCCCCTTTCTGCTGTACAGATGATTCAGGGCTATATGATGGAGGTGTGCGATGGCGTCCTCAGTAGATTGGTTGCGACGGTACGCAAACTGTAACTCCAGGGTGGCTGGTAGGGAAGAAGTAATGAAGTCTCTGACAAACCTTTTGAAGCACTTCATCACTACTGTGGTAAGGGCCACTGGGCAGTAGTTGTTTAGGCAGGCGGGCTGAAGTTTCTTCGGGACCGAAACAATGATGGGCTGTTTGAAGCAAGTCAGGATTATAGACTGATCCAGGGAGAGGTTGAAGATCTCAGTGAACACTGGAGCAAGCTGGTCGGCACAGGTCTTCAATACCCGACCCGTGATGCCGTCTGGTCTTGCTGCTTTCCTTGTGTTCACTCTCCTGAATGCCTTTCTCACGTCGTGCTCCGAGATGATGAACAAGTTAGCTTCTCCGGTGTGCTCCAGAAATGTGCTGTCCATAGTGATGTTAGCACTGCTAACGTTGTTAACACTGTGAGCTGCAGCCTCAAAGCGAGCATGGAAGGTGTTTAACTTGTCTGCCAGAGAAGCATCTGCATTCACCGATCTGGAGGATGGTGCTTTGTAGTCCGTCATGTTCCTAGAGCCACTCTGTTGGAATTGTGACTCTAGTTTTTGTGCATAGTGCTGTTTTGCCTCCTTCACCACTCTGCGCACGCTGTAGGATGTGGTCTTGTACTCGTTCATGTTTCCACTGGTGAGCCCCGTGTTATATGCAGCGGAACGGGAACTCAGAGCATTGCGAACGGATTTATTCACCCATGGCTTCTGATTCGGAAACGTTCTGATGGTGTTCTTCTGAACCGTGTCGTCCACCAATTTTCCTACCAATCCCACAACCGATTCTGTAAACATTTTGACATCATCAGAGCTGTGCCGGAACATGTCCCAGTCTGCATCATCCAGTGCGTCCTGCAGAGCGGCCGCCGATTGGTCCATCCAGCGTCCTTGAGCCTTTGTTTATATTTGGCATGAGGAAGATGGCGGCGTGGTTGGACTTTCCAAACGGACTGTCTTTAACTGTTGTGTAGCAGTGGTCCAGAGTCCTTTTACCCCTTGTGGGGCAGCTGATGTGTTGATAAAAGTTTGGCACTGCATGTTTGAGGTTGGCACTGTTAAAATCCCCCACCACAATAAGTGCAGCATCCCGGTGCTGAGTTTGGTGGTGTGTGAGTGCTTCATGCAGCTCGCATAAAGCAGTGTCCGTGTCTGTGGTGGAATATAAACGGCGCTATGACCGAAGTAAACTCCTGTGGAAGAAAAAAATTGGACATTTGATTGTCAGTAGTTCCAGGTTGGGTGTGCAGGAGCGAGTGAGAGGAACAATGCTCGCACTGTTGCACCAGCTGCTGTTCACCATTAAGCACACGCTGCCTCCTCTTGATTTTCCCGAATCCATTGTTTTGTCCATGCGGTGAACCAAGAAGAACTCGGCCAGCTGGATGGCGTGGTCCGGCACCACTGGATTCACCCATGTCTCAGTGAAGCAGAGGAGATTGCAGTCCCGAATGTCTCTCTGGAACTTTACCCTGGCCCTGAGGTCATCAAGCTTATTCTCCAGAGACTGGACATTGGTAAGCAGAATGTTGAGGAGAGGTGTGCGATGTGCATGAGCTCTTAGCCTGTTTCTGACACCGGCTCATTTTCTCCGGGGCTGCCGCTTCGGGTCCTGTCCTTTGTTCTCCCTGGTGATCTCCTTCAGCCAGCTTGGATCCAGTGTTAAAAACGTCGAATTGTGAGTACATTGTCCACCAATAGAAATAAGAGTATCCCTATCGTAACAAATGCACTCCATGTATTTAAACTTAACTTAAAATACAAAAACAAAGAAAAAAGTGGTAGGAGCAGTCATATTGCGATGGCGGCCGACTTTGACAGCGCCGGAAGTACAAAGACCAAGTCACCACGACGGACCGGTACAGGCTCAACTTTACAGCAGAGGCTGCACTGATCTGCCTGTCAATCTCCCGCTCCATCCTTCCCTCACTTGTGAACAAGATCCCGAGATACTTGAACTCCTCCACTTGGGGCAAGACCTCATTCCAGACCTGGAGGGTGCATTCCACCCTTTTCCGGCTGAGAACCATGGCCTCAGACCTGGAGGTGCTGATTCTCATCCCGGCTACTTCACACTCAGCTGTGAATCGCTCCAGTGAGAGATGAGATCCTAGGGCCACCAAACCAGAACCCCTCTACACCTTGACTGCACCTAGAAATTCTATCCATAAAAATTATGAACAGAACCTGTGACAATGGGCAGCCTTGGCAGAGTCCAACCCCCACTAGAAATGATTTCGACATGTTGTTACCAATGCGGACCAATCTCTGGCTCTGGCGATAGCAACGGGTCAGGTATACCATATTCCACACCCCACAAGACACACCCCACAAGATCGCCTGAGGGACACGGTCAAAAGCCTTTTCCAAGTCCACAAAGCACATGTGGACAGGTTGAGCAAACTCCCATGCCCCCACCAGGATCCTGTAGAGTGTGTAGAGCTGAAAAAAAAAAAAAAAAACCTTGTTCCTCCTGAATCTAAGGTTCAACCATCATTGAGGATCCTCCTCTCCAGTACTCCTGAATAGACTTTCCCAGGTCCACGATAGTTGGAACACCCCGTCTGGTCCCCTTTTTTAAATAGGGGAACCACCACCCCAGTTTGCCAATCCAGAGGTACGCCCATAGATGACCATGTGATGTTGTAGAGACATGTCAACCAAGACAGTCCTACTACATCCAGAGCCCTAATGAAATCAGGGTGGATCTTGTCCACCCCCAGAGCCCACCCATCGAGGAGCTTTTTAACTACCATGGCGACCTCAGCCCCAGAGACAGACAGACCCCTCTCTGAACTCCCAGGCTCTTCCTCTTTCACAGAGGGTGTGTTGGTGGGATTGAGGAGGTCCTTCCGACAGCATGGCCCATTCGGACTCTATGTCCCCGGCCTTCATTGGGATGTGGTGGTAGCTCTGCCAGAGGTGGGAGTGCAAGTCCAATGACATGACTACATAGTCGATCATCGAACTGCGGCCTAGGGTGTCCAGGTGCCATGTGCACTTATGGACACCCTTATGTTCAAACATGGTGTTCGTGATGGACCAACCGTGATGAACACATTAGTCCAACAATGAAAGACCATTGGGGTTTGATTGGAGAGGCTGTACCTACCAACCACACCCTTCCAGGTCACACTGTCATTGCCCACATGGGCATTGAAGTCTCCCAGGATGACGAGAGAGTCCCCAGGGGGAGTGCCCTCTAGCACACCCCCTTGAACTCCAAAAAGGGTGGGATTTCTGAACTGCTATTTGGTGCATAAGCACAAACAACAGTCAGGACCCGTCGACTCAGGACCCTGTATTGGAACCAATGCAACAGAAAAAAAAAAAGAAGAAGAAGAAGAAGAAGAAGAAGAAGAAGAAGAAGAAAATAAATAAATAAATAAATAAATAAATAAATAAATAAATAAATGAATGAATGAATGAATGAATAAATAAATAAATAAATAAATAAATAAATCATGGATCACATGTTTATGCTTCACAGCATTATTTAATAATAACAACAACAACAATAATAATAATAATAATAATAATAATAATAATTAATTATTATTATTATTGGTAATTGGTGGGGACAATACCCTGGAGTCCCAGAGATAATTCGATTTTGAAACGTCAAGCTTAAAGGTACTACAGACAGATAATATTGTAAGAGTGTGTACCCATATAGGGCCTATTTGCTATGCTGCCCATGGAGGAGTTACCTTAGACTTTATGAGTGCCTCTCAAAAAAAAAATTTTTTTCTATTTATTTTTTAGTTCAAATGTAGGCTTTCTTGCAATATTTGTGAAAAAGTCAAGGTGCTACTTTTTTAATAAAAAAAAAAAAGCTGCAATTTTCTAGGGGTGTGTATATTTATTATTGTAATAATACACTGACTGTTAGGGATATTACCCTTTACTTGATTCTTCTGATTCACCTGTAACTGTTGCGTGAGTTCATCTCCGTGATAGACTCTCTAGCTATTGAAAGGCCTTACTTCCTATGTTTAACCTTGTAAAGGTTTCTTGCGTGTGTGTCTGTTTCCTGTGTGAATTCTTTTCTGCCTCAACAATGCTGATCTTACATATAAAAACAGGAAGGTGCCTGAAGTTTCTGTTTCTTTTTTCATCCCTCTCTATACCTGATGAATCATTTGGCAGCATCTGAAATGGACCAGTGGTCTCAACAATGATGTTCGTTCTTTTGCTTTTCCTGGAAAGAGGTACGTCATGTCATTTACAGGTCAATTTATATGACATTTTAAGCATGTTACAGTACTATCATGGCTATTTTGTATTTAGTTGCAGGTGATATTCATCTCACTGGACCTAACGAGGTGAAGCAATGTGCAGGCAGATCTGTTTACATCAACTGCCACTATCATTCATTTTACCGGGACAATGTCAAATATTGGTGTAAAGGCTACTATTTTAATTACTGCACAATTCTTTTAAAAACGGGTCAGTCTAAGTCTATCGATGAACCTCTGCAGATAAGTGACAGTAAAGGTGGTGGGCTTTTTACCATCTATATAAAGCATGCTAAACCAGCAGATAGTGGATGGTACTGGTGTGCGATTGAAAGAATCAGCCGTCACGTAAGCAAAGCCATGCAGTTAATCATCTCTGCAGGTAAGATGACTTTCCTCTAATTAAGGGTAATGTAGTGGGCAAAAAAATGATGAGTCCTTTATCTCATAATTTATTAAAATGTATTTTGACAAATTATTTAATGAAAAATTATTTTTGAAAACACTTTTGAGAAATGTTTTAAATATTTTTTTCATTAAAGAAGCGATTTATAACAGGAATGGATTAATGGAGCCAATTTCTGGTTTTAACAGTTAACCTTTAACTCTTAAGCCATGATTTATTTCTTTGCTTCTTATCGTAAGGCATGCTATTTAGAAATAACTCCAGAATTTCTCATTAATCACATACCGGGAAAGCCGGGGTTAGTTGGAACACATTTTATAAATTTGCCCGTCCTTTAATGCCTATTACCCTGCAATGGTCTGGTGAACTATTCAGGGTGAACCCTGCTTTCACCCAGTGTTGGCTGAGATAGGCTTCAGCCTCCCCACAACTCTAATATGATTAAGCAGCTCAGCAAATGAGAGAATGAGTGCAATGCCCATGCAGTTGATGAGGGTGACTTTAAATGAAAGGCTGTCTTTGAGATTATAGCTTCAAAAAGGATTGTTACCTTATCAGTTAGTTCCTAATAAAATATTTCAGAAAGCAAAATAATATTTTGTATGTGATTTTTCAACTTACCACACACCAGGGTTAGTTAGAATGTGATAAATGATTAGATGGAGTGATAGCCCATATCTCATTCTTGAACTGTAATATCATATACAATTACTCTTGGAAATGTCCTACATTTTAATAGCGGTGAAAATGATACAGGATATGCCATAAAACCGATTTATTTACACAAGCAAGAGAAGCTGTGTGTGTGTGTGTGTGTGTGTGTGTGTGTGTGTGTGTGTGTGTGTGTGTGTGAGAGAGAGAGAGAGAGAGAGAGAGAGAGAAAGAGAGAGAGAGAGATATTAGTAAAGAATGTGTATTCTTTGAGCACCTCAGTATATAAGCTGATGTACAATTCTTTCTTTTGTTTTCAAAAACACCCTGCGTTCCAGCTAACCCCAGGCACCCCTGTATAGATGTGAAGCTAAACTTCACTTGTGAAGTACCTTAAGAGCTAGCAAATAACTTTACCATAACTTTAATTAATTAAATAGTAAAGTCACATCCTGAATACGCTTTCAAAACCCAATGGCATTGAGGCAAGTCTTTGAATTATTATCCAAGAAACCATTCGCCATTATGCCATCAGCGGGGTTTTGTAAACTTTACATAGTGAATGGTCCTATTCTAGCAAAAGTCAGCAGGACGAATGTCATGGATCATCCTTGTTTCAGCCAAAATTGAAGAACACAGACTTAGACATACTCATGAAACAGAGTCTAGTAGAGCTGGCATGTAGGAATAAGCCTTTATAAAGGTTTTAAAGATTTGTATCAGTTGCAATAAAATACTTGTGTTATATAGCCATGTGAACAGCAGAATCATTAAGTGTATCCACAAGATCTTAATTATTATCTAGTGTGAACATTCTCATTGCATAACCATCATCTTTTTGCAAAATTGTGCCATTTTCACAGGTCACAAACTTTAATATAGAACCCTGGAATTTGGCAGAATTACAGAGATCCCATATGAGAATGAAGAGTTTATATGGTGGAAAGATGATTTTGAAGGGGCCTTTTTTTCATACCTCACATTTTATCACATATATGTTAGAACACAGCTAAACTATTTTCATGATTAGCATGAAGCAGACGGGGTAATGGGCCTTTTTTTAAGGACCCAAAAGTGATAGATTGGTGATGCTGTGACTTCCTAATCAATAACCCAGATTGTACCACTATTGCCCACTTTCTACTGAGCAACATAAGGAAGGTTTTACTGTTTTATCATCACATCATTTGATTCTGTGTCAAATTACATATATTAGAGGAAACTAAAACTGTATTTCTCGCCTTATAGTGGCATGGTGGCAAAGTGGTTAGCTCACAAGCAAGGAGGTCTTGGGTCCGAGTCCCAGGCTCAGCGAGGGCATTTCAGTGTAGAGTTTTTAATTTCAAATTGCCCCTAGATGTGACTGTGAATGGTGGTGTGTGTTGGCTTTGTGATGGGCTGGCTAGCTGTCCAGGGTGTATCCCACTTTTGCCCAGAGTTGGCTGAGATAGGCTCCAGCTTACCTATGGCTCTAGCAAGAAAAAGCAGTTTGGAACTTGATTCTCTGCTTATAAAACATCATAGCCTAACATTATTAAACAGCACCATAACATCCTCATGGAATAAACTACAGCTGCCAGTCAACCATAGAAATTACCACCACCTAGCACATTTTTGTGACATTTTATCATTCATTTTTGTATTATATTATTTTTAAAACAGATTTATCTTACAGGCATTTTTGCAGATTTGTCAAGCCAACATCAAAGTTCTCAGGCTCAGTTTAACTTCCATTACACTGAACTGACTTTCTCTCATGGTGTTTTGCTCGTCTAAAGTTTCCACTTGTAAATGGAACTTTGTTTTTTTCCCCACAGAAGAAGCACAGCATTGCTCTGTGCCTGAACCACCACAAAATGTCAGAGAGGCGAGTACTCAAACACTGACAACGAGTTTCTTATCAACTTGCAGGACAACCACAATAACACCGACATCACATGCAACACTGAAAACCACAGAATTGACAGAAATAACACCTGAAACCATTCCTGAGTAAGTATGTCAGACATGATGCTGCATTTCATACAACTAAGTAAATTTTAACTATCATTATTCTCCATTCTTGTTTTCAGAGAGATTTATGTCTCTGAGTGGTCCATCCCTGATATATGGTGCATCACACGGTGGATCATCTTCATAGGAATGTGTCTCTACCTGACCTGCTTCATAACATGCTTTGAAATTTGGCTAAGACTCCACTAAAAGAGACACAATAAGCTGTTTTTATACTGTGCATTTCTTCTGTTTCAAGAGATATTTGGATGCCTCCTTTTCTTTTTTTTAATATTCTTTTTTTTATTTTTAATATTATGATTAATAAAAAAGGTTAAATGGTAACAGGTAACTACACCAAAAAAAATAAAAAATCAAATAAATAAAACTAGAAGTTCTAATAGAGAAGTGGAGTGCTGTGAGGTGCTAAGTCTATATAGTCTAGAAACTGCCGCGCATGCGCCACCACATAAATCGAGTTGACCATGGAATACTGGGAGGGCTACCGAGCCCAACTAAAGTATCGATTTGCCCATGGAATTTTGAGAGGGCCACTGAGCCCAACCAAAGTAACTGTTTCAACCGCGTACCCTTCCTGTGATCGTGCTATGCATGCGCCACCACATGGTTAATCAAGTCAGGCGGGAAAGCACAATCAGTGTTGCTGTTCCACAGCCTGCGCTCACTCACAGCACTAAACAAATAAATAAATACAAATTTCACATTTTATGCACACTAGATAAACTACATTTTTGCAAACTTAAGAGTCCACTAAATCTGAAAATAATTAAAGACATTTTTTTCAAAGCCTCTGTGATTACCACCTTGAATTTCAAAATTCCAGCATGATATTAGGTAATTCACATATTGCAATGATTTTTGTATCTATTTATACATTTTGAGGGAGGTACAATTCAATTAAACTGAAATTATTATGGTGGCCATCTTGGAATTTAAAATGACCACTGTTTTTCCATTTCTAATAAACATGAACAAATAATTCTGAGTTTGTTTACCTTTAAACATTTTAGTGAGTACAAATTCAGTGTAAAACAATACATTTGATCTCATCAGGATTACACATTATGTTATTAACATTTATGGAAATGATATTCAAAGACAAACTCTGAAAAAGTATGTAAAATGTAAATGCTCCTTACAAACTGTTAGCTTCTGAACATTATTCATGTGCAAACAAGTAATGAAGGTTTGCTATATTGGTATGGGTGATATTGAAACCACATATGTAAATAAGATGTTGCAGCTCACAAGCCTGCAGACGGCAGTGGTTGAGAGGAGACTTTATCGGACCTGTGAGATGTTAAGACAGTTTTGCAAGATGTCAGAAGAAAACCAGCTGTACTTTATTGCCCAGATACGTGTGAAGAAGAAATCGTCCTATCTGTTGTCACAACACACAATGAATGTGATGCCATGAAAACCCTTTACAAAGCAGCACAAATCATTTGTCAGAGTATTGAAGGCTTTGCAAAAACATTATTCTACAAATAGTCCCATTGATGTTTGCAGTACACTAAGAGACGTACCTGTGGAACTCTACACACTTATACAGTGAAGTGACCTTCTTCAGGAATAGTGGTACATATATGCCACGGAACTTTCTGGTGTTTTCAACCACAGCAGATGCAAGGCTTGTTTCTACCATAAGTGTGCGGTTATAAGAAACAAGTAACGTAAGAAAAAATTTACCTATTTACAGAATACTTATTTGAGAAGCCTTCAATACTTTGAAATGGATTTTCATGGCATCATTTTTATTCTCTGCTGTGACAGCACATTGGACCATTTCTTCTTCGCATGAATAATGTTCAGAAGCTCAATGTAGCTAACAGCTAACTTATGTTCTTCTTTTTCGGTGTTAGTCTTTGAATATATAAATTTTCATAAATATTTTAAACATAATGTTTAATCCTAATGAGATTAAATATATTGTTTTACATTAAATTTGTACACACTGAAATGTTTAAAGGTAAACAAACTCATAATTATGTCAATTAGGAATAGAAATAACGGTGGTCATTTTAAAATGGCCAAGATGGCCACCATAATAATTTTGGTCTAATTGAATTCTACCTCCCTCAATATGTATAAATAGATTTAAAAAATCAATGCAATATGTGAATTAGAAGTGGACACTTAAATAAAATACCAAATTTCATATTGGGATTATGGAATTTAAGATGGCCACCACAGAGGCTTTGAAAAAAAAAAATGTCATTAAACATTTTCAGATTCAGTGGACTCTAAAGTTTCCATTAATGTATAGTTTATGTAGTCTCCATATAATGTGAACAAAAAATATTTTTTACCACATAATGGACTGGACTACAAACACATACATTAGTTTTTTGGAATTATTTATTTATTTATTAATTAGTTTTTTAATTTTATTTTTTTGATATACTGTATTAATCCTGCCAGGTAGATTATTGCCTTTGCATTTAACCCATCCAAAGTGAGCACACACGTAAACAGTGAGCACATACACATACTTGGAGCAGTGGGCTACCACACATTGGGGGGGCTGGAGAGCAGTTGGGGTTAAGGGGTTAAGTGCATTGCTTAAGGGTACTTCAGCCATTAAGGTGGAGGAAGGGAAAGTGTAGCCCACTCCCCTGTCACTATACATTTTTCCTGCTGGATCAGGAATCGAACCAGCGATCTTTCGGTCCCAAAGCCGCTTCTCTAACCATTAGGCCATGGCTGCATCAATCAATTCTTAAATTATCTGATTTCATATTTTAAGCACAAACTGGAAAAAAAAAAGTTGGGATTTATTTTTCATTGATACATATTGTTGAGACAAATCAAAGGGAGGGTCTATTTGAACCCCCTGTAATGCTTGTACCCTGTGTTGGGCAGTGGTTTAGGGTATGGGTTACTGATCAGAAGGTTGGAGATTCAAGTCCCAGTACCTCCCAGCTGTCATTGTTGGGCCCTTGAACATGGCCCTTAACCCTCAGTGACTCAGTATAAATTAGATAAAAATGTAAATCAATCTGGATAAGAGAATCTGCCAAATGCAATAAATGAATAATGTAGAAATGGGTGAAAAAAATCATGCGATAGCTATTTGGCTAAACCTGAGTGAGCTACTCAGATATTCACAACTCTCCCCTGATCTGGAAAAAACAAAGTCAACGTCTGGTCAAATTTAAGTTAGACCTAAATTTGCACTCACTCAGGTTTTGCCCCAGCATTTAATAAAGCTAACATGTAAAATGAACCCATACTTCTGTGTATTTTGATCTGGAATAACCCAGCAAGTTTCCCTTAGTCTTAACTTTGTTGGGTGGTGCTATACACACCTGGGTGCTTGTTTTGTTGGGTGGCGCTATAAACACCTGGGTGCCTCTTTTGTTCGGTGGTGCTATACACACCTGGGTGCTTGTTTTGTTGGGTGGCATTATAAACACCTGGGTGCTTGTTTTCTTGGGTGGTGCTATACACACCTGGGTGCTGGTTTTGTTAGGTGCCGCCATACACATGGGTGCTTTTTTTGATGGGTGGCGGTGTACACACCTGGGTGCTTGTTTTGATGGGTGGTGCTATACACACCTGGGTGCTTGTTTTGTTGGGTGGTGCTATACACACCTGGGTGCTTGTTTTTTGGGTGGTGCTATACACACCCGGGTGCTGGTTTTGTTGGGTGGCGGTATACACACCTGTGTGGAAACAGCTACATTGGCTTTTCACCCCAGATACAAATAGTTTTTTTGGCTACTGCCATGTTCTGTGCAAATAGCATCTGCCTACCATACAACAGTTTTTGTAAGTGAAGTTGGATATTTAGACCTCTAATTTAAGGGTATGATGAGCCACTTGATAAGATTTACTAAGACAAATATTTATTATAAACCTCATGTGATATAGTCTACAAATATTTTTCCCCATTTCATGAATTTTTCCCTTTTCAAGAAATATGTAACATGATTACATTTCCACATTTTTTGTTCATTTATAGGTTACACATTATATTGTTACCTTGAAATTAGCAGTATACAAACAATACAAATTAGCATTAACATGCAGCACAGCAGTGTACTAAGATGTTTTGTTTAATGAATAGAATAAACTAAAACTGAATCCCTATGAGGCTGCAAAATGTCGTAGTGGTTTCCACATCCTTCTTACAGCAAAAAGGTCCTGGGTTCCAGCGCCGGACACAGCAACGGTGTTTCTTTTTGGAGTATGCATCTTCACCCCGTGCTTGTATGGGTTACATTACCAGTTTCCTCTAACATTTCAAAAGACATGCACATTAGATGATTGAAACCATTTTTAAGAAGAAAAAAAAGCTTTCTTATCCTTCACTGACTGCATATAACAGTCATCAGTAATGATGAATATAATTAGTTTTTAGTCAGTGCATAATCACTGTCTAATTAGTCTATAGTAGCTAGTGGAGTAACAGGTTTATCACACATAACAGAGGACTAAATGTTAAACAGCTATGGCCTCTGGGTGTCCATAACTAAATTATATATCTTACTTTGCATTGCTTACAGACGAAGGCCGCATGTGAGTCCCTCTGGCTCACAATACTATTCTTTATCTTAAAGAACACATTCTATGTGCTCTGGTGTATGGCTGACATTTCAGTAGAAACACTCGATAGTCATGAAGCCTGGGGCAGAAGTCTCATGCAGCTTTTTCCTTAAATACCTCAATTGATGGCTTCGTGTATAATTAAGCAGCCCCTCTGAAAACAAGGACACACACAGTGTCATTATTGCAAAGCACCACTATTACACAGTGAGAGCCCTTTTACTGTGTGCAGTCATCTCCACAATAAACCCGGCAAAAGAGACTTCACACTGGGCTCACACTGTCACATCATCACATGGTAATAATCATCACACCCTCTAGAGGTCACTATAGACTCACCTTCCTGGATAGTCTTTTTACTAATCACTTCTTGATCTTTAAAATTCCATTGCAAAGATATGTAAGCTGCAGATTTCCCAGGTATTTGTCCAATAAAATAACCCCAAAATAACTTTTAAATAGTTCATTTACCAAGGTCCTAGAATGTACCTTTTACATGCATGGTGTTGGATGTAAAACATATATACATAAAATAATAAAAACA
>JAQMYF010000012.1:54922723-54935608 GCA_030014195.1 Neosilurus mollespiculum | reverse complement strand
TCAACAGACAGTCAATGAAGTTCATTCGGGAACTGGAAGTGCCTGCAAAACCACCTGTGGAGAATGAGGCAAACACCACCTATGCCCACAGAACAAAGACCACAGCCAAACTCAGGTCAAAGTGGGAATCAAAAGTGCTCCACGGCAAATACCCACAACGGGTGAAACAGGCTGACATGGACCTGGATGTAGACCAGAAGGAATGATATGAGAATAAACCCATGACTGTTACTAAGAAGGACAGGGTCAGTAGTCTGTGGGACATGCCCATCCACACTGACAGGACCATTGCAGCTAATAGGCCAGACATTGTGATAAAGAACAAGAAGGACAAAATGTGCCTTCTCATTGACATGTCAATACCCCTCAACACCAACATCTCAGTCAAAACCACAGAAAACAATAAATACAAAAACAGTCCCGGTGGTCATGGGAGCCCTTGGCACCATCAAGAAGGAGATGGAAAACTACACCAACAAAATCCCTGGCAACATCAGCATACATGAACTCCATTGAACCCTGGTTCCTCTCAAGGTTTCTTCCTTGTGTCAAATGAGGGAGTTTTTCCTTGCCATTAGGGGTTGTAGAAAATTTTTTAGATTCCTCCCTAATTTAATTTTACTATGTAAAGCTGCTTTGTGACAATGTCAATTGTTAAAAAGCGCTATACAAATAAAACTGAATTGAATTGAATTTCTATAGCCCACCTTCTCAGGTGGGTCCTCTCAATCAAGTAGAAACCCTCTTTGCCTCCCAAAGCCCTTGGTTTGTACTTGGATGCTGAGAGAAAAAAATCACTAGCAATTACACTAGTCTATGCTTTGTAATAATAATAATAATAATAATAATAATAATAATAATAATAATAATAATAATAAAGCAACCAGACAATAGACAGACCCCAACAAACCTGCAATATTTTTCAGTGCAGCTTATTAGTGCGGCCTGATGGCGCAGGCTACTTGAATGCAATATTAGAAAGAAAGCCGCAAAAGCATTCTTTATGCAATCGCAATAATGGAAATGATAATGATAATAATAATAAACAAATCTGCAATATTCCCAGGTGCACCCTTAATTAAAAAGTGTGCACAACTAATGACAAATACAAAGCGTTTTTTTAACCAAATTCAAATCATCCTTGAACATCACTTCATCTTTGGCAATAACATATCAGTTTAAAAAGTAGGCTTCTCATCAAACTTTATTAAAGTAGGGGTCAGTCGTAGCCTAATGGTTATAGAAGCAGCTTTGGTACCGAAACGTCACTGGTTCAATTCCTGAACCAGCAGGAAAAATGCGTGGTGGGTGGGGGAGTGAGCTGCACCTTCCCTTCCTCCACTTTCATGGCTAAAGAGCCCTTGAGCAAGGCACCAAACCCCCAACTGCAAAAAAAGACCATACAATATACTCATTAAATTAACTTTAAACAGATTAGCATTAGCCTTGAAAGTAGAGACAGTAACTCTTCAGTACCAGGCATCATACAATACTGTAAAGACATGAATCAAGCTTTAATTACACTTTATTAGATTTTGTTTGGTAAAACTGGTCAAACCCTGTTTGTTATCTTTTTTTATGCTTTTTAAAACAAAACGTGATGTTTAGTGATCAACATGACGATGCATGTCATGCTTTCTTTGAACTGACCAGTCTTGTGTTGCCATTTCCTGTGTTGTAGATGCTATACAGCTGCCACCAACTGAGTGCCGGTCTCTTCCCACTGACTAAGGGAGGTATTTGGAGGTCACTTTTTTGGTCCATATTATGGTCATGTGCAGAAGTAGTAATGGCATAACTTTTGACAAGGTCAATTTCAGCATGAACCCAAACAAGGTGAAAATAAGACCTGCACTAGTACCTGCAATAGTTTGAAGAAATATCCAAAAATTCATAAAATTAAAATGACTATGTGGGAGTCAAACTAGTCATGCCTTAAGAAACAAAATTCAAGAGCATTACCACTGTAACACAAGGGGGACTGAAATCAAATGGGGAGCTGAGCTTAACAGTTATGAGGGCTGACACTTGGCATACAGCATACCAAAACAAATAAAACCAAAAAGCATGAGAACACTGAGAACATGCTAGAAATTTAGGACTCCCCTCTGTGTAATACAGAGACTCAATATGGTGGTTTGGTTATAAGGCAAAACCAATCCAGCACAGAGGAAAGGCTAGAGGCCAGCTTTTGTTTTGAAAATATTAATACCAGCTTAATCCTATCTTTACAGGGTGAACTCAAGCCTAAGCATCTGAGCAACTTGGGAGCAAGCCTTTCTATAATCGAGTCACAGGTGGTGTTGGATGCAATAATTACCAGAAGGCAGCTCTTTGTCTCCATCTAGTGGCAGATAAGCCTGCCCCTTGCAGTGTTCATTCATTATCTAAACTGCTTATTCATCAGGGTTTTGGATGTGCTGGAGCCAATCCCAGCTGACTTCGGTCAAGAGGCAGGGTACAAGGTACCTATTTATTGCAGGACTGTAGACAAATGAACAACCATTCATGCTCACATTCATATCTATAAGCACATTAGATTAGCCAGTTGATGAAATATACATATTTTTGGTCTGTGTCCAGAAACTAGAGCACCAGAAGAAAACCTAGTCTGGCACAGGGAGAAAAAACTCCACACAGAAAGGCCCTTGGCTGAGGTGCAAACCTGGAACCATCTTGCTGTAAGGTGCCAACCACTAAGCACCATTCATGAGGCATCTTGCAGAGCGTGCTAACCAATGAGGCAATATGCCTTTATTCCCAACAACCAATCACCTATTACCAATGTGGGACAGTTAACTTAGAGGAAAACACTCATTGAAATGACAGCATAGTTTTAAAAAAAATAATAAAAAGGCCTGCTCTTGATTGTTTGAGATTCTTCCATGGTAGTGTCAACAGCAAACTTGACACACAGTCCACAGGGACACACAGTCATGCATGTAAAGGGAATAGAGTGTTGTAAAGGAAAGTCCCAGTGGTGTGAGTGTGAAAGTCCCTGAAGAGTGATGGCTGACTTTCATCAGCTGAAGCCTGCCTGTCAGAAAATGTAGGATCCATCTGCTTAGGAATATATCTATTCCAAAGTGCCTGGGTGGGCCTGGTGTTTAAATTCAGGTCCAAGTCTATGAATACTGTAGTATCCTTATATAGTTTTCTTGTCTAGATGTGTCAAAAAGTATACAGGGCATGGCTTTGACTGGAATGAGTTGAAGTTCTTGACTACTGAAGTTCCAATATTTTGGAAATGGGAATGGTGGTGCATTTTTTAAGGTATATAGGGGTCAATACCTTGGGCTAATGACAGTTTGAAGATGGTGTTAAATACTGTGCCTAAGTAGTCCGTACTTAAAGACTTATCCTTGGATTTAGTTCTGGCTTTAAATATATGCACCCTACTGGAGGTACTCCTGGCATCACATTTTGTGACTCTTGCCAAACTACAACGTCTACTACTACATCTACTGCTTTAGCTTGGTTGACATCCAATGCTAGCACAATCAACAACAATAAAGCACTCAGCTTGCCAGAGACATATCAACCCCAACAAGTGCGGAGACTGTAACTTATAGTCCGTGATTGTTCTCAGCCTTTTTCACATTCCTCTGATGTCATGTTGCTGGAATTGAAACTACAGTTTATCCCTGTTGCACAGCATAGTCTCCATTAGAAAACTCCTCAATGCATAGGATGACCTCTTGTACATGTTCCCAGAAATGAGTACAAAGTTGTAACCAGCTGTGAGTGTGTCACAAACTGCCTTGCTTCCCTGAGACTTTTGGCTTGTTATAAAGGATGGTTTATTCAACTTTGCTTTTTCACATTGAATTTTGCCTTGAACATGTAATAAAATCAGCTGCTAATGAATCTATAAGTCTCATTCCAAAACATTTCCTCAATAAGTGTAAGCCTTGAATAGTCTATAATATGATGTATTATAACCATATAGGACCTAAACATCATTATGTTTAGCATAACATAATATGTTAGACAGTTGATTCATTCATTTGCTGCATTGCTTAATCCTATTAGGCCAAGCCCAGGACTAGAGCCCAGGGCCTTCTAGCCATGAGGCGAATGTTCTATTCACAATGTCACTGTGCCACCTATAACATGGTATATATTGAACATCAAATGTTTTATGAACACATCCTTAAAGGGTATTATTTATAAATGTATATTATTTGATATCTATACATGTAGTATTTAATTTATATTAACTGGGTTTACATCAGTGGAATAACATCAGGGAAGCTGGATATTGCCCAAATTCCTGAATTCCCAAATTCCAAGTTGAATGACCATCCCATTGCACTCTAATTACTACTTTAACTGTGGAGAGTTATGGGTCCACTGGGTTGCACGATAACTTTAGGAGAAGAAAAAAAAATTGACCTTGGAGAGGAAAGAATTGTTTATAACATCTGCTATGACATACAGTGCCAGCTGAGAGTCTGGACACACCCAATCATTCTACAACATTTACAGCTTTTGGGAGACTTCCTTAATGAGAGTGACTAACAAAATACTTGACTAAACAAGCAAGATTTCAGCCTAGTCTCAAAAACAGAGACTGTGTCGCACTAGTCCTCAGTATTCGACGTATCATAACGCAGCCTGCACCTTTTGATCTATGGGTGCGTGCTGGGTCATAAACAACAAGAAGTTCACTAAGATGATGTGGCACAAGACCATTAACTGCTTTATAAAATAAGAGAAGCAATTTATATGCGCGTGTCTTCTGGTTCTAGTAAGAACTCTTGCTGCTGCATTCTGGACTAACTGGAGCTTGTTTATGCATCTACTAGAACACCCAGACAGTAACTCATTACAATAATCTAATCTCGAGGTAACAAAAGCATGTTTTTCTGCATCATGCAGTGACATCATATTTCTTATTTTAGCAATATTCCTGAGATGAAAGAAGGCCATCAGAGTAATATTATCTACATGAGCTTCAAATGAAAGACCTGGATCAATAATCACGATGAAAATGAAACATCATCAAAACTTACTACATAATCAGAAACCTGATTTCTATCTGCATGTGATCCGAGAACATGTACTTCTGTCTTATCAGAATTTAATAAAAGGAAGTTAGTAAGCATCCAGTGTCTAATGTCCTTTACACAATTCTCAATTTTATTAAGCTGATGTCTGTCATCTGGCTTTGCTGGAATAGATAACTATGTATCATCAGCATAACAATGAAAGCTAATACCATGCTCATGAATAATATTACCAAAAGGGAGCATGTATACAGAAAAAAAAGCAGTGGGCCTAAGACAGAACCTTGTGAAACACCAAACGTAACATTAGAACGTACAGAGAAATCACCATTTACATCTAAAACCTGATTACAGTTAGTTACAGATAAATGTTATGGTTTGAACCTTGATGAAATACAAGGACCCAAAAGCACACACGGAGACATGGGGGAAGTTCAAGTATTTATTAACTGAAATAGGGGAGAGGGGGAAACCAGGGACCCAGAGGGGTGAGGAGTAATCCGTGAAGACGGGGTGTGTGTGTGGCGGGGAAGGGGGGGGGTGGTGTAAGCGCTGAGCGAGTAGTCTGGAAGTGAGTGTATCCCGTATCGCAGAGATGGGGTGGAAGCACTGACTATGTATGCTACCATTACTCTGCTTCACTGTGAGACTGCTGGTCTTTGGGTGATGTTTGTCAAAGGTATAAACTAAATTTTAAAATGAGGCAGATTTTTTTTTTTTTTTTTGAGAAAAAATATGGATAAGTCAAGCAAAAAATACTCAGCAAGTAGAACCTGCTGTGTGATGCATGAGTGCGTATGTACTGTACTATACAGTATATATAATTTTTAAATTAGTAAAATAATTCTAATTCTTGAATGAGAATGTATTATAGGTTTATCGTGTGTCAGAACAGTAATTTCATGCATTGCAGAATAACTCTCTCACCTTAAAGAGATCAATTAATGAACACATTTATAATTAAACAGTATTGATCCTGTCTGGTAAGAACGGGCCTCAAGTCGCCTTGCAGTTTAGTTGCTAAGCTTGTTGTGCAGCTCAATAAACACAGCAATGGAAACTTGAGGAACCTCATACTTTCCTTAAAGTGATTCCAGATTGATTCCACCTTAAGGTGTCTGGAAATATGAAAAGGAAAAAAAAAGAAAAAGCAGGCTCTTTCATAAAATAAGATATAGCTATCATTCTTTTTCAGTAACCGCTTCATTTAGATCATGGTGGATCTAAAGCCTATCCCAGGAACTCTGGGATAAATGGTGGAGAATACATAGATCACAATCCACTGCAGGGCATCATTCACAGACACATTCCCACACTCACTCATACCAAGGAGCAATTTGGCATAATTAGTTCGCCTACTTGCAGTACTGTCAGATTTTCTCCTACAGTCCAAAGACATTAGCTCCGATTAAGTCAATTGTCTACTTTAAATTGTCCACAGGTGTGAATGTGAGTATAAATGATTGTTTCTGTCTGTTTTAGCTCTGTAATGGATTGGCAACCAGTTCAGCCTGTATCCCATCTTTCAGTTGGGATTGGCTCTAGCTTCCCCCGAGACCCCAATGGATAAATGGAATAGACCCATTAAATGTTTTTACTTGAATTTGTGCTTTACACACCTGAGCAGTCACCAGTTGGAAAAAGAAAGGAAAAGGAGTCTCACAAAAAAAAAAGAAAAAAAAAAAAAAACGCATTAGAAAGGTATCATGATAAACTGGTTTCTGGCAGAGAAAAGCTTTCTGATCCATACAGCATCGCTAATAAAATCTGTAAAATTAGTAAGCAGCCAGTGTGAACTTTCTAATAAACTCTTCTGGACCTTACACATACAAATCGCTAGAAGCCTACAAAACATTGGAGAGAAATACAGCAGTGTGCAGTGAAGATTATACACCACCACTTTTGTCTAAAAAGGCTCCTAATAAAATGAAGTATTTAATTACTTATTAATTTAGTTATTACTTCTCTATAATTTTTTGGTGAAAATTTATTGAACGATGTTATTGTAGGCAATGAGAACAAAAAAAAACATTCTGACAAGTATATTGAGGTAAAAGTATGGATAATAAACAAAAACAAATTTTCCGAAAAATTGAAAGGTGTCGCAAATTTTTTATTTTTTTATTTTTTTTGACTTTTACATAGCACTATTGAACTTCAAGCCATATGGAATGGTTTAGCGAGTGAATAAATTGAAAATATGTGAACACTATGCCTGAAAGGTTAAATGGTGCAATCAAAGTAAAGGGTGGCCACACTAAAGATTGACTTTTTTTTTCAAAAGAGAGACTGTTATTTTTGTTATTACTATATATTGTTGTTTGTTTACTTATTCTCATCAATATGATCTAATATTACATGAAATAATTAGTACTTGATATTGAATAGTATAAATAGTACTTGGTTTCTGATTTATCTTCATTTTGTTAAGTGTATATTTATCACTGCACACTACTGTATTTTTTAATTTCTTCACTCATTAAACCATTTCATATGGTTTGTTGATTCATGCTACGCAAAAGTGGAAAAAAAATTTGATACCTTTCAATTTTTCTGAAAAATTGGTATTTTCTTATATCAATAAAAAATATGCCCTGCGATGGCCTGGCGAGCTGTCCAGGGTGTACTCTGCCCTTGCCCGGAGTCGGCTGAGATGGGTGCCAGCCTCCCTGCGACCCTAATTAGGATTAAGCGGTTCAGAAAATTAATGAATGAATAAAAAATATAGGTTTTGAAACAAAAGCAACTGACCACTGATCTCTTTGGACAAAGTCGACCACTGATGTCTTTAGTCACCCACAAATTTGTAAACAAACTTTTTACCCTTCTCATGTGTCCTTGAAAAAAAAATGAAAATGAGGCTGACGTGGAGGGTGTCAATCGTGTCACTGGAAAGTGTGTTTATCAGGAACCTAATAATAAATGAGCTTGAGCCAAAGGAAGTACTGCAGGCAGTGCCCCAGAGCGCTGACACAGCTAGTGAAGCACTTTGTGTCGCAGTGCTCAGTGAGCAATTCTCACATACCTACCCTGCATGCAGACTGCCTTAAGCGGTTCTTGATCACTTAAGCATTCAAACTGGAAAAATACAAGGATAAAGAGTGCAACTTACCTTATGGGATGTATGAATCATTAGTAGGATTTGATCTGTGGAAAATGTACCACTGGTAAGGTTCTCCCGGTTTTGTTACGGATTTGTTTTTCATCCTTTTGAAAGAGCACGAAGCAAAATGTCATCAGCAGTTCTTGATAACATCGTGGAAATATACAGTGGCTTGCAAAAAACGAAAATTATACATGGTTTACAAATAAAAATTCAAGGTTGTCATTATGGGACCTTTGCCAGTTTAATGTTCTGTTGCTATCATTCTGAAAATTGGTAAAAATGGATGCCTAGATCTTTAACAACATGCTTTGTTCATTCTGGGGCACAACAGCTAACAGGAATTTTGTTTATTATTTTAAAATAGTAAAATATATAATTTATTCATTTTCTGAGCCGCTTAATCCTAATTAGGGTCATGAGGAGCGAGGGCAAAGTACACCCTGGACAGCTCACCAGGCCACCGCAGGGCAGAAACACGCTGACAGCTATGCAGCCTACTCTTGACAAAAATCAACAATGGTTCTTTTACATGACTCTCACCACAGACAGTGAGAGACATGGCCGGCCTTTAATAACCCAGTTAGCTGCACTGAGGCAGACAGCAATGACATCCTGTTGATAGTGGGACTTAAATCCCCGACCTTGGGATCAGTAATCCATCACCCTACCACCAGGCCACCACTGCCCCTAGCAAAATATATAATTCAGTAATTCATGCGTGGCCTGAACACAATAGTGACTTTATTTTGTTTTGCCATCCCGAAAAATCCAGATCGCTGGACTAGTTGACCTGTAATGTTCGTTCAGTGGGCCCATAGATAATGAATCTATAATGAAATCTAGAATCTAGAATGATAATGAATGATGAATGGATTGCTGAATGGATGGATAATGCAACATTTCTTGAGGCCCATCCAGAAAAAAAGAGATTATTGTGTTTAATGTTTGATATGAAAAAAAAAAAAAATGTGCATTTGTGCAGGAGTCTCGTCAACAATGTTGCACGTCTAATGGACTTTGGAGGACAAAAGTTCCTGAAGGAAATCCACACAACCATGAGGAGAATATCCAAACTCCATACAAAAATCAAAAATGCCTTTGTCAAGCCTGGGACTTGGACCCCAGAAACTTGTTACTGTGAGTGCTAACCACTACACCACCATGTTACCTCATACGTAAAGAAGAATATTATATCCATAAGGAAGCAATTAATGTCTATCTTTATTTTGAATCAAAGCTCGGGTGCTATAGATTGTGTGAACATTAAAATCATTACAATCGAACCTTAGATGATATAAATATAATCTCAGTATAACTTATTCCATGTTTCCTCCAGATTCCCATGTTCACACACTGTATTGTCCTCAAAGGATAAAGAGGAGTTTATGGAATTGTACCAATGTCAGAGTGATGAACTACTCCCGATGGAGTCTGGCTCTTTTTCTATCCCCTCTTATGTGCAAAGATATCGATCTTGGAGAGCAATCGCTGAAGCAATCAGAGATCAAACGCTGCTTCGCCTTTCATGCCCCGAGATGAGTATTTGAAAAGTGCTCTCTGAGAGACTGTTCTCTTATGAACAACAAATATTTGTTGATTATTCTAAGCCCTCCGGCGAACTGCTTAAACAATGACTTCCAAGAATTTGATCAGGGATTGTTTTTAATTTCAAGATGTGCATCTATAGAGGCACGTTGATATAAATAACCCTCACAGTTGAATAAATTGCAGAATTGGCTGCATGAGATTGAACTATGACAATGAATTATACTGTAGGTTTTTATTACACAACATCTCACTTTGGCAAAAGCGAGGCCTTGTTTATTTATCTTAGTCAACTGCCAAATCATGATGAATGGGAGTTAGAATAGAATACAATGTCATTTCAATCTATTTTTTTGAAATCACCAACACCAACTTTATCACCATTAATATCAGGAACTAAAGCATTTCCGTGGAACCAGGATATCACTTTAAGTCCTCCATGAAATCAGCCACATCTGAAGATGGGGAATGAGACAAACGAATAATCTTGGTCCGTTAGTGTGTTTGATATCTTCATCGGAAACAACTCATGCGCAACAGTGATCTCAAGAAATCACTGTGCGTGTAATAAGATAACAACTCCATCCTACGTGCTGGGCTGTGTGGGGAAAGTCTGCTCAAAGAAAATGTAGTTTGCAGTGATTTCATGGAACAAACTATAAGGAAAAATGATTTTTTTTTTTTAATCGGGCAAAGAGAGGATCAAAACAGCATTATCCATATTAAAGTTTCATTTGACATTGTACTCTTTTTTGGAGATGTGGTGATGATATATGTATCGATGAATGTATCTATCTATCTATCCCATACCACACCTTTGGGTGCATCGGGACAATTTTGTGGTTTGCTGCAATGTATGTTTTTACCCGAGTGGGTCCAAGCCCTCTGCAGAACCTATTTCCTCGAACATACATCCAACACTCACATTCACACCTAGGAGCAATTTAGAGTCACCATTTGATCTAATATGCATGTCTTTGTACTGCAAGGGGACCCTTGCATAAACACATGAAGGAGCATGCAAACCACCTAGAAACGGTCTCGCCGAGCCCTGGCCTCAAATGCAGGACTCAAATCTTGCTGTGAGGCGAGTGTTAAACACTACACAACCATTTTCTGCAACGATATATTGATTGTACTGTAATTTGTAATACTGTAGCATGGTGGTGAAGTGGTTAGCACTTCTATCACAGCAAGCAGGTCCTGGGTTCAGCAAGGGTATTTCTGTGTGGAGTTTGCATGTTCTCCCTGTGCTTGCGTGGGTTTCCTCCAGGTACTCCCATTTTCCCACACTGTTCATGCACATTAGGCTAATTGGCTGTGTGTGTTGCCCTGCGATGAACTGGTGAACTGTTCAGGGTGTACCCCCACTTCGCATAGTCGGCTCCCCAGGACTCAAGTTTCAAGGATTAAGCTCTTTGGCAAATGAATGAAAAAAATGTACTTTGGGATACTTTTTTGTGGCATTGTTCATTCATCCTCGGAACCGCTTAATTCTAATTAGGGGTGCAGGGAGGCTGCGGGGAGGGGAAATACGTTGACGGCGATGCAGCCTACTCTTTACGACTGACAGCAATGGTTCTTTTATATGCCTCTCACGACCGACAGTGAGAGACATGGCTGGTCTTTGATATCCCAGTTAGCTGCATTGGGGGGACAGCCTGACCTTTGGATTAGTAAAGCCAGTACCCTACCATCAGGCCACCACTGCCCCTGGCATTGTTCATCCATTCATTCATTCATTCATTCATTCATTCATTTTCTGAACCACTTAATCCTAATTAGGGTCGTGGGGAAACTGACGCCCATCTCATCCAACTCTGGGTGAGGGCAGAGTACACCCTGGACAGCTCTACCAGGGGAGCTGGTAGTTAGTTGACTGGTAGACCAGGGGACAGCAGAGACAACCCGCTGATAGTGGGGCTTGAACCCCCAACCTTGGGATCAGTAATCCAGCACCCTACCATCGGGCCACCACTGCCCCTGGCATTGTTCAACTTTTATTATTATTATTATTATTATTATTATTATTATTATTATTATTATTATTATTATTATTATTATTATTATTACACAATTATTTGACTGGTAGAGGAACACATTTATATATTTTTTTAACTAATAATTATGCAGTTACATGAATTGGAGAAGTAGTATTAGTAAATATCATTTAAGATAAATACGAGAGTAATACAGCAAGAGCAAAGAGGGATTAAAACTCTCCAGTCTCTTGACAAAAGACAAATACTTTAATTTGGTAAGACTTTGTCTATGCAACGGTAATGAGTGCTATTTATTGGTTTGGACATTTTCCATTTCAGGGAAGCACAAAGTGATGAGGAACAAAGAGACGACAATCTCCCTTACCATCTGCTAGGTGGAGGAGAAAGTAACTAATCCTGTGGCCTCCAGCGATTTCGGGCCTGGGATCTCCAGGGCCACCGCATCCACAGACAGATGCTCCAACCATAAATGGCACCATCTGATTCAATTTATGGGTACGAGCTAATTAGATACAGTAAATCACAGAGTCACACTTTGTTAAAACAAATAGAGCTTGAAAAGCTCAAAATCTCAGTTCAGATAGATAAAAATCAAGAAGCTGCACAGGGCCTGTGATAATACAATGTTTCCATGCCCAGATGGATGCAGCAAAATGATACCGATAAAGAAATCTGGCTAGTTATAACAGGCTAGCAAAGCTCAAAGCAACTGCTAATTGATCTCCTGGCATAAAAGTTTTAATCTCAATCCAAAAGGAAAAGTTTGAAGAGTTTTGGATGATTCTTTTCTTCTGAACTTCTCAATTTATACCACACTAGACATATAATTAATAACAGATGCGGTATAAAGGTACTGATATATGAAGATGTGCACATCCACCTTTGAGCACTTGGTGTCAGCATTGCTTTGTCTGATGTTTTTAATGGCCAGATTTTTGCATCAAATCCAGTCGGGAAAGATTATAGATTTAAGCCTCCTACGTGTTTTAAACATTTTCTGTATAGCTGAAGGCTGTAGGTACAGTAGGCCACCTGGGGGATTTGGGTCTAACGGCTTCGACACGAAAATGCTTGACCCTGTTGTAGGTTCATGTTCTCAATATATTGACTGGCACAACGGGTTGATGGCTCACGTTCCACCCACCTACACATCCATATGTGCTCTCTCTCTCTCTCTCTCTCTCTCTCTCTCTCCCTCTCTCTCTTTCTCTCTCTCTCTCTC
>JAQMYF010000012.1:54888802-54904861 GCA_030014195.1 Neosilurus mollespiculum | reverse complement strand
CACACACACACACACACATTTAGTAGTATATATTTGCACAAACTCAAGACTTTTTGTGGAATACACACTATTGTCCTCACAACTAATTTTATATTGAGGAAGAATACATTTCTTGAATAAATGTGAATGCTTCTTTTATAAACAATATTTATTCACAATAGTTATTCAAATATGAATGATGTATTCAAACACATTCATATTCAGTTTCATAAACAAGGCCCAGTGTTTTTAAAAGTACCAACAAAATTAACATTACAAAATCATAGAAAATTTAGTGAACCCACACACACACTCACACTATTTCAGCTATCCACTAAAGTCTATGATTGCAAATCCATAATAATTTGGACTGTGGGAAGTAAAAGGAGTACCCTGAGAAAACCTACGCAAGCATAGGGAGAACATGCAAATTCCACACATAAACGCCCTAGCCCGGGACTAAACTCTATCTTAAGTTTTCTTAATCTGTTTTAAGAAAAAAAAAAAAAAAACTTTCCACATTGGATTGAACGCTATACAATGCAAATTTCATTATAAGGTAAATTTTCTTTGATTTATTTCACATTTTCCTACTCCATATGCCTAAAACAAAGACACATGTTTACACGGGCACACCATGATGAATCACTTCCTACACATATCTGGTGTTTTGGCATCAGAAAGCAGCACTTTAATAATTGCTCCAGCATATCTAAGTAAATTGCTCTTTTTGCACCATGTTGCATCACAAAGAATGATATCCACTGTAATGGCTCCTGTTTTTGACCAATTAGTAATGCTTGCTAAGAAAGTATTCCTGATTTGTCTGACAGCTTCATTACATGACCATAGACTTTGGATGCTGCCATGTATTAAAGCTTTCTACTGAGCAATCTTAACTTAGTCTTTGCTAAAATATATGTGCCTTTGAACCAGTAAGAATATAAAAATGAAATAAATAAATAAATAAATGATGATGATGTTGATGATGATAATTATTATTACTACTACTATTATTATTATTATTATTATTATTATTATTTTTATTTTTATTATTATTAATAATAATAATAATAATAATAATAATAATAATAATAATGATAATAATAATAATAATATGGCCACTGTTGGTCACTTTCTCTACATGAATAAGAAAACTGTGCTGAATTAACACCTAGAGTGGTGATTTATCTAGTTTCATAGCAATTATTTTGGTCCAGTATACTATAAACATTGTATGCTTTCATTTTGTAGGATTATGTTGTGCAACATTGCAATAAAAATCATTGGAACACCGCTTTAGTCAGTGGCTCGGTTAGCTAAAAAAGTAATTAGAACCAGTAGTATCTGTCATTTTGCTGTCAGTGCTAAAGAGCTTAAGGTTTAATTCAATACTTGCAGAGCAATAATCAATATTATGTGATAATATTGTTATTTTGTCCAGCAGTGTCTACTTGAACAGAATGTGCTTTTTGAACATTGTATTCCATAAAAAGAGAAAGGTCTCAAATTTACCAATTGAGTAACAGTTGATGTAAGTTACTCTTCTGGGAGGGCTTTCCATTAGATTTTGGTGCATCATGGCTGGGGCTTTGTTTTCATTTCACGACAAGAACATTAGTGACTTCAGGTACTTGATCTTGTGTGGAGGTTTGGGGTGCAGTTGGTGTTCCAGTTCATGTCATGCAGAAATAGATTCTTGTTATGAAACATTGTAATATAACATACTAAGACATGGTAAACAATTGTGTGCTTAAGTCGTTTTTTAATGGGTTAATAAATAAAATATGCTAAAAGCATGTTTGGTTTTTTGATTTTGCTATACTGTATTAATTCCGCAAGGGAAATTATTGCCTCTGCATTTAACCCATCCAAAGTGTGCACACACACATGTAAACAGTGAGCACACGCACACTCGGAGCAGTGGGCTGCAACACACATTGGGGTACCAAGAGAGCAGTTGGGGGTTAGGTGTCTTGCTCAAGGGCACTTCAGCCGTGAAGGAGGAGGAAGGGAAGGTGCAGCTCATTCCCCCACCACACATTTTTCCTGCTGGTTGGGGATTTGAACCAGCGACCCAAAGCCGCTTCTCTAACCATTAGGCTACGGCTGACCCTAAAAGTAAAGTTATACAATATATCGCTGATGCACTTCAACTTTAACTTCTGATGAACTGAAAAGAGTTAGGGACTCTTTCTCCCTAGATAAAGTGACCAAGCCAAATAAAGAATTAAATGTGTAATGAGATGCAGCCCTCTCAAGCACCTCTAATACAGGATATATGCTAATACAGGGAAGCTTAGAGTATGACTCTGTGATATAAAATTCATAAAGGCAGTGTGTTTAGTGGTGTGCTGCTGAGAAGCATAACCTGTTCCTCTAAATAAATATCCAGTCAATCCCTTTTATATTGTCGTTATAGGAGTGGAGAGATACAGTTAATGCACATTCAACAAAGCAGCAGGTGGGAGTCCTAAAACACACACATACACTTTCTTGCAAAGCATCATTACCCTCACCTGTATTTCAGCTGGAAATTCTCTACTTGTTCATTCAAGGATCCCAACTCTACAGGGAAGCGTGGTTAAAACTCAAGGCGGATGTGATTGATGTGCTGAAAAGGGGAGCTGCAGAGATATGGAAATCCTGTTCTCATACTCACAAGCAACCCTGGCTCATTTTTAGAGAAGGCAGCTGCCTGCACAGCAACTGCAGCTAAAGTGTCAGCCATGGCAGACATAAAGAGGCTTCTCCCCCCGAAGTGCGCATTAAGTCATCAGTGTGACAAGTGAAATTACATGCAGGTCACTGAAGCTGCTGGCAAATCTTTTGTGCAGTGAAAACACTTCACACTGCTGATAACCGTTCGTAATGGCTTAAACTCAGTCAAGCATCATGAATGGGAGATATACCACACCTTGAAAAGCAATGCATTTGGAACACATTGTCTTCATACTACAGTGGCATGTGGTTGTCATTCAAGCTATCCAGTATGGAGCCTTAGCATACCTTGAGTAAAAAGTCCACAATTTGGATAATTTGGGTTTATGTGCTAAACGGACTCACCAGGTTTTTCCCTACAGCCTATAATGTATATGAATTAATAAAGTACTGCATATTCACAGGGATGGCATCATGATGCTGTAGTGGTTAACACATCTGCCTCACAGCAAGAAGGTCTTGGGCTCACATACTGGGCTCAACGAAAGCATTTCTGTGTGGCGTTTGCATGTTCTTCCTGTGCATGGTTTTGCTCTGGGTACGCTGGCTTTCTCTCACAGTCCCAAGAGATATACATTAGGCAAGTAAGCTGCTCCAAATTGGCCTTAGATGTGAATGTGAATGTGTGTGTGTGTGTGTGTGTGTGTTGGCCATGCAGTGGTCTGTCAAGCTGTTCAGGGTGTACCCCGCCTTCGCCTAGTGTTGGCTGTGATAGGCTCAACCCTCCCTAACAGGATTAAGTGGCTCAGCAAATGAATGAATGAATATTCACAGAGATCTTGTCCTGGAAAAACCTAGTAAATCAACATGTTTTCAGTAGTCGCTTGAGGGTTGGTGAGTAAAAACTTACCTTAACTAAGTCTGTAGTCCAATCAAATTTATCCTTCAGGTCATGTGTTTTCTGTGACCTGTTTACAGAACAGTCAAAACCAGACAAAGCAGGCCTATAAATTAACACTCATGTACAGGAGTAAGCAAATAGTTTCATAAAGGCATCGTGGCTGATTCCATTTTATTCCCTTAAAGTACAAGTGCTTCAAGAAGAAAATTGTTCATTCTTCGTCCATTTTCTGAACCGCTTAATCCTAATTAGGGTCGCGGGGAGGCTGGCGCCCATCTCAGCCAACTCTGGGCGAGGGCAGAGTAGAATTGTATATAAAATTGTATGTAGAAAAAATAGTACTTAACAAATAAATATCTTTTGCCTACTTGTTAGGTTCTTGTAAATTATTGCATGGCATCAGTTGCAGTTCTGTTTCGGAAAATTAACACAAAAACAACATCAATAAAAAACAGTTAGTCCAGTTGTAACCTAATCTGAATAATCAACTGGTAAAACAAATGTCACAGCTAGAAAAGAAACATGTTTGCTTGTAAAGTGTACACTTAAAGAAAGATGCATTTCATTTTTAAGCAACGCTTTGGTTCAGTCACAGGAACTACTAGGCAAGTACTATCACTAATCACAGCCATGCTGATATACAGCCATTCGACAGAGAAGAAATTAATACTGAATAAGTGACATTGCGGAAAAATACAGCCAATCATTTGTTTGTTATTTTTTGATCTGTGAGCTGAAAAAGATCCCAAAGAATCCACCTGCTTCTTAAGCTTTCATATTTTAGATCAGAAGGTATATTTCTTAAAAATTGAATTTGCTGTCTGCTGTGATGTTCCTAACAATACCACAGTAACCATTTCAAACTAGGGAGTGTGGAGCGATGCACACACACTGAAACCTAAGGTCTTAGAATATTCCTGCAAGATAGAGCTACATAATTTATCTCTGGCTATACAGAACTGGCAGTTCTGAGTTCACAAATGCCTTACATCGGAGATTAAATTTGGCTAAAGAGGTGGAAAAACTGAGTGTCGGCATAGTGGTTATCATGTCCGCCTCACAGCAAGAAGGTCCTGGGTTCAAGTCTGGGGCTCAGTGAGGGCGTTTTTGTGTAGAGTTTGTCTGTTCTCTATGTGCTTGTGTGGGTTTCCTCTGGGTACATTGGCTCCTCCCACAGTTCAAAGATATGCACATTAGACTAATTCGCTGTTCCAAATTGCCCCTAGGTGCGAGTGTGATTGGATATGTATGTGTGGTCCCTGTGATGGTCTTGCTGTTCAGGGTGTACCCTGCCTTCACCCAGAGATGGCTGAATTGAGCACAGCTTCCCCACGACCCCAGTAGGAGTAACCGGTTTGGCAATTGTGTGTGTGTGTGTGTGTGTGTGTGTGTGTGTGAATAATTGAGAGGTTGAAAAACCATACAGATGTCCTGAAATGCAGTCAGCTTAAAAAAATAATTAATTAATTAATTAATTAAAAAAAAAGTTTATTGCATAAATAGTCTCACAGTAATGCATGTTTTGGTGAAATCTATGTACCTCCTTATCGACTTGAATGGGGTACAGGGCTGTTCTGGTCTGCAGAACGGGTGAGCTGCCTCAGCCCTCTCTGCTGTAATGTATCACTACTATTATCAAAAATATCAGCTTGTTGGAAATGCTGCTCAGATTAATGCACTGGAACTAACTGTTGTATAAAAAAATGACAAATATCACTATTGGGATGTACAATGAATCTAAATAATTTGTATAAATTCAAGTAAAAGAGGATGATACGGTTCGATTTAAATTTTCACAGAAATTAAATCATATGCTAATGCACTAATGCTACCCATCCCTAACCTCAAGCATTGTTTCTTAATTTGAACTGAGACATGTATCAAATTTCTAAGTATAACAGCATATTGCAGAGGAACAGTTGTGTAATAGTTAGCACGGCCACCTCACAGCAAGAAGGTCCTGGGCTCAAGTCCCCGGTCCAGCAAGGCCGCTTGTGTGTGGAGTGTATATGTTCTCACCGTGCTTGCGTGGGTCTCCTCCAGGTACTCCGATTTCCTCTTACACTCCAAAGACACGCACAGCAGACTAATAAGATTATTTTTGATTGAGTGGTTGTGTGTCTGTGTCAGGGTCTACCCTGCCTTTGCCCAGAGTCAGCTGTGATGGGCTACAGTGTCCGCATGATACTAATCATGGAAGGGTTAATGAAGATAAGGAAGCGGTTTGAAAAATAAAATGAAATGAGCAGCATTTTGGAATTGTAGCATTCCAGTGTTGATCTGTACAGATTTGAAATATGGATAATTTTATATAACAGTTTTTAAACAGTGACACAGCTTTTTCACTGATTGTGTAAGAAACACCCCCCCTCCCCCTTCCCTCAACTGATACATGTGAATTTTTAGTTCACTCAATTATTTGATATGTCTATGTATATGTCTACCTGGTCTTGTCTGACAGAATATTCCTGAATAAGCGTATCACCAAGATGGCTGCTGAGTGGACAGTTGCAGCCCCATGGGTATTTTGAACAGCAAACATACAAAAGAAGGCAGCATCTCTACATTTTTTTTTTGATGAGTTAAGCATTCATGGTGAGCTGAAAGTCTCTAATATGACATTTAGCATCATTCTTTTTGAAAATGTGCTGTTGTAAGCTATACGGCAAGAGCCACAATATTTGGATTTATTGGTCAAGGTCAATGCGGCCTCATGTGGGCCATTCTTGTGAATGTAATATCTCGAGAATGCGTCAAGGTATTTTTTCAAACTTTTCACAAATGTCTTCCTTGACTCAAGAATGAAGTTACATTGTGGAGGTCATGTGTCAAAGATCAAGGTCACTTCGGCCTAATGTGGGCCATCCTTGTGAATACGAGATTTTGAGAATGTTTTTATTTCATTCATTCATTTTCTTAGCTGCTTAATCATAATTAGGGTCGTGTGGAGGCTGGCGCCCATCTCAGTCAACTTAAAGGCAGGGTACACCCTGAATAGCTCGCCAGACCATCACAGTGCCAACACACATACAACCATTCAAACTCACACTCACACCTAGGGGTAATTTGGAACAGCCAATTAGCCTACTGTGCATGTTTTTGGCTAGTGGAAGAAAACTGGATTTCCCGGAGGAAAAAAAGCACAGGGAGAACATGCAAACTCCACACAGAAATGCCCCAGCCCAGGGCTTCTTGTTGTGAGGTGGACGTGCTAACCACTGCACCACCATGCTTCTTTTGCTTTTATTTAATGCAACTATTTGACCACTATATACTTGACTGGGTCGATTATTTAACGCTTAGTAAAAAAAAATGCTCTTAAGCCCCTTAAATACCAAGAGATCTTCCAAACACCTCAGCACAGCGTCTTGATCCAACACTATAATTTCACTGTCTCCTTTGTACACCGTGTAAAGGCATATAAACACCAGGTGGTAGTTCTAGTTGGAGTTTGGCAATAGGCTTGAAATCTCACACTGGGGGTTTTCTAGCTAGTGCAGAGCTTTTCTTCGGCCTCTTTTTAGATTTTCTAGGGCTTATTCAGATATTTCTCCATTAATACTTTCATCTGCAAAACATAAACCCTCACTCCTCTATCTGCGGACTGACTTTTTTCCCTCCCACTGAAATGCTCAAATCCAGAGGCCCTTGAACTGTTTGTCCATACAGAAATTCAAAAGACAAGAAGCGTGGTAACATCTGTGGAAATTCATGGTAGGCAAAAATTAGGGCAGAAGCTTTTCCTTCCCAGTGTCAGAAACAAATACCCAGAGTATGGCTTGTGGGGTCTTATTAAAGTGTCTAAAGCCCATCTGTTGGGGTGTGTGTGCAGGGTGAGGGGTGGGGGGTGATTGGCTAATTTCTTACCTCTGTAATCCACATCTGCTGCTTAAGCCGCTTTATGAGCTTGGATTTGAAATGTGTTCTGTGCTCCTTGAATTTCAACAGGGATCTGAACCCATGAGAAATGCTGAATCAGAAAAGCATTGACTGGGGCACTAGTTGAATGAAGAGGAAAACTTGTGGGAATCGTATTGCATATAATTGTCGATCACCAATACGGACTGATAGACTGAATTGGCCCACCATGCCCATCACAGTCATCTTGAATGGGGTGGTGACAACTGGCACAGAAATCAAAGGGGCACCGTCACTCTTGCACACAATATTTTTCAACAATCAGAAGAGGCTTAACTTAAAATATAATACTTACAGTTTGTAAGATAAAATTCATGGTCATTTCAAGGCAAAAAGAATGTCATCTTGTAAATGACCCAGTCATTAAACTGTGTATGTATGGAAGATACAGCTAAAGTGCGGAAAGGCCATGGAACAGTAATATGTTTGCTCGTAGAGTTAGCCTCATACTATTTCTGATTTTCTCTTTGGTTCATAGCACCTACAGCTGCTCCAATGTAGGCGTGAGAGCAAGCACAGAAGCTGGCTATATTGTATATATGAAGAAAAACTCAGGAGACTTAGGTACTGCTATCAGCTGTTGGTGTCACTTATTAGAGGCCCTGCTGAATAAATACAGTAGAAAAGAAGTAAGAAATTTACACCTAGGGTTTTGTCTGTCTGCCTTTAGTCTCTCTCTTCAGCTATATACCAAGCCAACTTTACAATATAGTTACTTAAGTGGGGAACTTCTGTAAAAGTACTTACAGTTATACACATCTCAAATATACACATCTAAAATATAATCCATAGAGAATATTATGTTTTTTTTAATGAAAAATAAATAAATAAAATAAAAAATAAAAAAGGCATAAATTACTCTTAATCACCGGATTTTCGCCATTTTGATGAGTAACTAAGGGAATTTGGCCTTTGTGTCACCTCATATTTGTATTCCAATGAATCAGAAAGTTGTGGATAACAACCTAAAAGTTCCTACACACTCCATCAACTCAGGAATATACAGTCTGAATGTAAACGGATTTTAGTTACACTTCATTCACTACAATTTACAGGGCTTTGGGGGAAAATATTTCTTTGATTTCTGACTTGTTTTTCGTTGAATATATTTATATAGATTTTTTTATGATAATTCTTATCAGTATGAGGTGAGATGAGTGTGTATACACACATGGGCAAAATTGTTGGTAACCTTCTTTTAAAGAAAGAAAAACCCACAATGGTCACTGAAATAACTTGAAATTGACAAAAGTATCAATAAATTAAAATTTATTGTAAATTAACTAATAAACTTCAAACATTGTTTTTGAATTGTGGATCAACAGAATCATTTTAAAAAACAAACTAATGAAAATTCATTCATTTTCTGAACCACTTAATCCTAATTAGGGTCGCAGGGAGGCTGGAACCAATCTCAGCCAACTCTGGGCGAATGCAGTGTACACCCCGGACAGCTCGCCAGGCCATCGCAGGGCAGAAACGTAATGACGACAATGCAGCCTACTTTTTTTTTTCCTCCAAAAGTCAGTAATGGTTCTTTTACATGCCTCTTACCACAGACAGTGAGAGACATGGCTTGCCTTTGATAACCCAGTTAGCTGCACTGGGGTACTAATGAAAATGGCCCAGACAAAAATGATGGTACCCTTAACTTAATATTTTGCTGCACAACCTTTTGATACACTTACTGAAATCAAGCAATTTCTGTAACTTTTACCTGTCGACACGTATTTTTGGCCCACGCCTCATGACGAAACTGCTCCAGCGGTCTCAGGTTTGAAGAGTGCCTTCTCCAGACTGCATGTTTCAACTCCTTCCACAGATGTTCAATAGGATTTATATCAGGACTCATAAAAGGCCACTTCAGAACAGTCCAATGTTTTGTTTTTAGCCATTCTTGGGTGTTTTTAGCTGTGTGTTTTGGGTAATTGTCCTGTTGGAGGACCCATGACGTGCGACTGAGACCAAGCTTTCTGACACTGGGCAGTACATTTCACTCCATAATGCCTTGTTAGTCTTGAGATTTCATTGTACCCCGCACACATTCAAGACATTCTGTGCCTGAAGCAACAAAGCAGCCCCAGAACATAACTGAGCCTACTCCATGTTTCACAGTTGGTACAGTGTTCTTTTCTTTGTATGCTTGATTTTTGCGTATGTGAACATCCAGCTGATGTGACTTGCCAAAAAGCTCTGGTTTTGTCTCATCTGTCCAAAGGACATTCTCCCAGAAGCTTTGGGGCTTGTCAATCTGCCCTTCGGCAAATTCCAGTTTCATATTTTTATGATTTGCTTTGAACAGTGGTGGTCATCTTCCTTTAAGTCCACCTTGGCCCAAACAGCGACAGATGGTATGATCTGACACTGATGTACCTTCACCATGGAGTTCACCTCTAATCTCTTTGGAAGTTGTTCTGGGCTCTTTAGTTACTGTTCGAATTATCCGTCTTTTCACCCTTCAAGTTGGCGGACTGACTGATTACAAATTTGAAGACACCTGTGATACTAATTACAGGACACACCTTAGTTTAACATGCCCTTTTGGTCAAATTATTTTCAGTCTTTTCTAGAGGTACCATAATTTCTGTCTGGGCCAGTTTCATTAGTTTGTTTTTTAAAATGATTCTGTTAAGTGACAATTCAAAAAGCAATGTCTGATTTTCATTAGTTAATTTTTAGTTATTTGTTACTTTTTTCAGTTTCAGTTTATTTGTGTGACCATTGTGGGTTTTTCTTCCTTTAACGGGAGGGTACCAACAATTTTGTCCACATCTGTGCATTGCATAGGTATATATATATATATAAAAAAAGAAAAAATCACATCTTCATAATATTCAGATTTTGTCACTTTGCAGTCTGAAATGAAGCCAAATACATTCTTTCCCCAACTCCGTGCAACTTAGAAGAGCTAAGTAAAAGATATACTACCAACAGTTAAAAAAAGAAAAGAAAAAACAAACAAACAATCAAGAAACTGATAAATAAATTATTGAAATAATTAGGATTTTATATATATATATATATATATATATATATATATATATATACATTCAAAGGATCAGGTATAATGCATCACCTTTTTTATTTCACACCAGGCTAATTAGCTTCCACCTGTCCTGAAGTGTAATCATTCTGAATAATGTACTGTAATAAGCTATTCCTAGCTATTCTAAGCCTTTTAAGCTTGTAAGTGTAACTGAAACAAGAACCTCTTAAAAGATCTCAGAGATAGAGTTGCAGACAGGGGCAAGGCAGGTGAAGGATGAAAAAAGAAACATTTCAAAGGACTTATCAATCCCTGAGAGCACATTTAAATCCATAATCAAGAAGTGGAAATGGTTTGGTACTACTGCATCCTTTAGCATTTAGTTTAGCTTTAGCATCTAGTCTGAAATAAATGGAAAAGTGAGGGGGAAACTGGTCAGAGAGCCTATCAAAAGGCCTATCGCAACTTTGAAATAGTTATAGGAATTTTGTCAAAAAATGTTTTTTTTATGGGTATGACAACAATATCACAAATGTGACTTGCAAGGAGGGTTAAAATTAAAAACCACAAAGTCTCAATTAAGCTTTGCCAAAACCCACCGTAAAGATTCTGAGGCCAAATGAAAAATATGTTATGGTATGATGAGTACAAATTGAGCTTTTTGACCTTAGTGACAAACAGTATATCTGGTGGAAAGCCAATACAGCTTAACATTCAAAAAACACCATATATATTGTTAAGAGCAACTAGCTATGCCATGAACACCCGAGGTCAAGGAGTTGTGAGTCAGTCTGAGGGTACACAAAACCTTGGGACTGCTCTTGCCACTGTCAACAGAGTGATTGTACAATTCACTGTCTACATCAGAGGTCTCAAACTCAATTTACCTGGGGGACACTGGAGGCAGAGTCTGGGTGAGGCTGGGCCACATCAGTTTTTCTACAAGAAAAGTTTTTAATTTTCAACTTTTTAATTTTCAACCTTCTCAAATCTCTTTATTTTGTATTTTTAAATAAATAAAAAAATTAACAATTAATAAGAAAATAAATAAATCAATCAGTAATAAATAAATAAATGACACCGTGCTGTCGTTACAGGAAAAGGAAGCAGAAATGACACCGTGCTGCTGTTACAGGAAAAGGAAGCGGAAATGACACCGTGCTGCTGTTACAGGAAAAGGAAGCAGAAATGACACCGTGCTGCTGTTGCAGGAAAAGGAAGTAAAAACGACACCGTGCTGCTGTTGATGTCATTTGTTTTGATTCCTTTTAACATCATATAGAAATATATGTAATTTTCATTGTGTGAGGCAATACAAATACAATGAAAATAAAAACAATGACCCACAGATATCAGTGCGGCCCTATAACTGGTCCGGGTTACCGGGGACTGTTATAGCTGATGAACAGGTGTCGCTATGTGACATCAGGCTGCATTGAGTTCCTTACTTTTCTTTTATCCCTCCGCATGCGTATCACTTTGATTTATTTTATCAGAGAGAGAGAGAGCTCATATTAACTCTCTAAGTGCCATTGACCTGTGTATATAAAAACATATATATATATATATTTATTTATATATGTATAATGTCCTGCTGGGCAGCAACTTAAAACCACTTTTTTTTAAGTGTTGTGAACGCAGCACGTTAGGACTGTCCAGAATGTCCACGAGAGCCCAATTGAAACGAGGCAGCCCACCAGGCACAGAAGAAAACTCTCCATGGCAACACTGCTGTAACTTTCACTCATTGAGAAATTTTTTCTGCTTGCATCGAACCTGGCCGATGTCCCGCCCCCGAGAGCCATATACCCCACCGTGATTGGTAGGTTCATTCAGCTCTGCCCACAACACTGTAAAGTGCTATACATATCAAACTCGCGGGTCGCACTAACATTAAGCTTTCATATTAAGGCGGGGGCAACAAACTATCGTCCTGTGGTCTGCAATTGGCCCCCGGCCGCGAGTTGAGACCCCTGGTCTACATGACAAAGCAAAAGGTGGTTTCACAAAGAACTGACACAGAAAGGTGATCCTTTAACAATCCCAGTGATACTGTATGTATTTTAATAATATATGTATAATAATAATAATTATATATATATATATATATATATATATATATATATAATCTTCAACTAATGACAGCCCTTTCAGTCAATCACAGTAAGTGGTGAGTGAGTGAATGAGTGGTCTTTTATCAGAATTACATCTGGCACATTTCTACTGAGATAAGGACTTTGGAAGGTTTGAGCAGCTGTCTGCCAGCACTTTATCTATAGTTTCCCAATGCTTTTCCACTCAGCTAGAGAACCAGTCAAACACGCCCACTCTCTTTCAGGCTTGGCAGGCCTTTCAAAATGCAGTACATAATTTTTAGTATCCTCACCTGCTTCTATGGCTGTCCTGTTTGGTTTCCTATTTTAGGGATAGCATCTGAGATGGAGAAGCATCCTGGAGGGTTGATTTGTGCAGCCCAGCATGATGAGTGCAATATTGCATTAGTAAATTCCTAATATAACAACATTCCTATTCACATTTAAACACACGCACACACACACACACACACACACACACACACACACACACACACACACACACACACACACACACAGATTTAGATTAGACACATGAAAATCCCTAACATGAAAAAAGTAATTTGACTTGTTACCACTGCGGACCAAGTTCTGGCTCCGGTGGTACAGAGACCTAATGGCCCATAGCAACAGGTCCAGTACACCATACTCCTGGAGCACATCCCACAAGATAGTCGAGGGACATGGTCGAAATATGGTGATAATGTTGTCCTTTTGGCTTCATCACCTGGACATTCAGCTCTCATTGGAGCGATTCGCAGTAAGAAGCAACCAGGATGAGAATCAGCACCTCCAAGTCCCAGGCCATGGTTCTCAGCCGAAAAAGGGTGGAAAGACTGGAGGGGTTTAAGTATCTCGAGGTCTTGTTCACAAGTGAGGGAAGGATGGAACGGGAGATCGACAAGTGGATCGGTGCAGCCTCTGCTGTAAAGTTTGTGTAAAATTTTTGACATGATCACTTTATTAACTCATACATTAATTATCACTATTACTGTCTAACAGGCAAAAATAATGTGATCCCTTTTAATCAGCCTGTGAAATTGTACTTCTTGGTTTGTTTGTTTATTTATTTATTTTTTTTTTAATTTATTTTTTAGGCCTTCATAACATCTATTTTTGTAAAGGCATTTTACAAAACATTCATAATTCTTTGACTGATAATGTGCAAAAAGATAGCAGTGAATCACAATCTTTATGCATGCATGCAGGTGGATTTATGAAATGCACGTTAGATGGATGCCTAGAGTTGCTGGGTTACAGATTTTCATGTAACAACTGCCCTAGTCACTCAATAGATGCATTCATACAATTGCTACTGTATAATAAAACTGCACCAAAACACCATTTAAATTGTGATCTTCCTTATTTTCCGTGCAATTTCAAAATAATACATTGAACAGAGCTGAGATCAAATGACTATAGATTTTGAACCATATGACCTTTAGCATATACATAAGGTGTGGCAAGTCTACAGAGAAAACAACATCAGAAATCTGTGAGTGAAATGACCCAAATGTCTGCTTGTAATAAGTATGTATTTATTATTACTAACACCATTTCCAGAAAAGTTGGGATATTTTCCAGGATGCATTAAAAACAAAAATGATGTCTGCAACACACTCAATGAAATGTGGGACAAAGGGATGGTAACTATTGTGTTATAGCACATTTCCTTTCAATTATACTTAGTATTCATTTGGGAACTCACTCACTCTCACTCATTTGCTAAACCATTTAATTCTAATACTAGAGTCACGGGGAGACTGTGCTTATCTCAGCTGACACTGGGTGAAGGCGGGGTTTACCCTGAACAGCTCGCCAGAAAATGGCAGGGCAACAGACACTCAACCATTCACACCCACAACCACACCTACAGTCCATTTGGAACAGCCAATAAACTTAATGCGCATGTCTTTGGACGTGGAAGGAAACCGGAGCACCCAGAGGGATCACACACAAGCACAGGGAGAATATGCAAACTCCACACAGAAACGTCTGAGTCTGGAAATTGAATCAAGGACCTTGTTGCAGTGAGGCAGACGTCCTAACCACTACACCATTATGCCGCCATCATTCGAGAACTGATATGATTCTAATTGTTGCAATTATGCAATTGGAATTTTGTCCAAAGTTGCTTGATTCAAGACTTCAGCTGTCTCCGTAGGTCAACCACACTGTTGTAGCTCATGCAGTATGAGGTTTTGCATTGTCCTGCTGAAATAAGCATGGACTTCTTGGGAAGAGTTTTTGATGGTGTGACATCTCTCTTATAACCCAAAATACACATCCACATCAATGTTACTTTGACACACATAAAACTCATCCATGCTATTGGCACTGATGCATCCCCATGCCATCATATTTTTTTTCACACTAAGATACTGATAGCCATAAACTATCTGCACTCTTGCATTGAGAAATGTTCCTTTTGAACTACCTAACAATTCTCTTGTGAATTTTGGCACCAAGGGGTGAGCCATGACCCATCCTTGCTTTTGGTGGATCTCACCATCTACCAATTACTTTAGGAGTGTAATTGAATATGGTGTACATGTTTTTTAAATGTTATTTTAACTTTGTCCCTCAAAGTTAAATAGGGTGGGATTTTTTTCCAGCCCTTGGTATATATTTATACTTGCATAATTCTTCTTCATATACATTGTGGTTTGCAGCCAATCCAGGTGGTTAAAAAGTCAAATGAAGTACTTTTGCAAGAAATTGTCAACCATAATTTTTTAAACAGTTTAAATTGTTCACAGTCGCTATCATCCTGCAGTAAATTATATTTCATTATATTGCCTGTACATTTGCATTCTATTTTACTTTTGCATTTTATATTACATTTGCATATATATATATATATATATATATAATGTGGTATATGAAGAGATTAGGAGAAAATAAGTAAAGTATTATGTGTACGGTATGTTGGCCTTTTATGTGAGTGAAGTTAAATATTATTGAAACAGAAGCATAAGGTTATAATTTCCTTAACTGTGAATTACTTGTGCTGTAGTGATGTTAATGACTTCTCAAACGTCAGATCGGCAGATCATGACAAAATCAGCTCTTTCAAGTCTTATTTGTACACATTATTAAACTGTAAAACGAGAAATAAGATGGTCAATGTAGCAAGTAATTTTGAAAAACGTGAAGTGTGTATAGAATCCATTTTATACAGTGCATTTAGAGAAACAAATACAGTGCATTAAGAGAAATGAGGACTAATGCATGGAAAAAATGTTATACATTTACCCAAGTGAATGAACATATAAACTAGTTCTGTTTGCATTTCATTTTTCAATAATCAACATGCGTGAAAGGGCGCAATGGTGGCATAATGGTTAGCATGTTTGCCCCACGGCAAGGAGGTCCTGGGTGCGAGTCCCAGGCTTGGTGAGGGCATTTCTTTGTTTTTTTTTTTTTTTTTTTCTTTGTCTTGTTCAGCATCATAGCAAGCAGAATGGCAGTCTGGTTGCAGCATTGTGCCGTACAAATTTGCTTTTCCAAGGGGAGGTTTA